>PPJM03000022.1:0-200232 GCA_003705765.3 Blastobotrys mokoenaii
TGGGGGGGCCGCCCCCCCCCCCCCCCGGAGCTGGGGGGAGACCCCAGACCCCCTCTCCTCCCGTCATCAGCCTACCAGCCAATCTAAGTTGTGCAAAACGATTATCGAGGAGTGTCATTAACCCTTGGAGAGTGCTTATTGTAACGATGTAACAAGACCTCCCAACAGCGTTGCAAATTACCCATAGTCATGTCTACTCAAGATATACCCAAGGGCCCGTACCTCAAGCTATTGTAGCTGATTCCTCCTAGTCACTTTCACGAGATATGTTTATATCCTGATAATTGAGTAGATAATGCCTATTGATGACCATTTGTAGTCCCCCATATAAACAAAAGTGAATTAACGCTGTTTCGCCGTAGCCACAGGGGTCTGGGGACCAGTCCCCAGCCACGGGGGGTTTGGGGGGCTCAGCCCCCCAAAATCTACTAGAAATTCTAGTTTAGAGATTATTGTGCAAAGAATTGAAGCCCTATGGGTCCATTTGCGACTGGTCGTAACCCCCCTTGCAAACAAATGTGAATTAACGCTATTTCACCGCAGTGACAAACTTTTGAGGAGAGCAGTATTCGAGGGCCAGCCCTCGAGCTCCTGTAGCTGGGGGGTTGCACCCCCAGGCCCCCCTCACGAGTGTAAATCATGTAACTCAAACGCTAAACAAGCTTAATGGAAGAATTATGCACCCGCGGCTGCGATCTTCATTACACACGGGATAGCCAACGATCACCTGCAGTCCGACATACACCGCTCGTATTTGGTCCCTCCCACACCCCTTTCTACAAATCCACCGCCACCGATAGTGTCTCCTACCAACGCTACACCCCCCCCCGTGGAAGAAGCACTGGTAGGCCCCCCGGAGAGTGAAGCCCCTCCCCCCTGAGAAAACATAACTTAACTTGACGGGGAAATTAACTCCGTTGGGAGAGCGTCGTCGATTAGGGTACGGCCCCTTCTGACTGGCCGATTGCCATTGAAATCATTCGAAACACCCTCGGTCCGACTTGATAAGAGGGAGACCAGTTGACCGACGCCACAGGGTGCACGAGCGAGCTTGACACTTGGATTCTCACGACTTTGTAGCTCCGACAGACCTCGAGGGCGACCGCCGCTGAATTGAAACGGCGCCTCCCTTCGCTAGCGTGGAATTTGTAAAGAGCGACTCCCCTCGCAACATGCCTCAACAGGTAAGTAGTCAGGGGCTTGGAGGAGGATATAAACCGGCAGGCAAGGCCGGGTTGTGTGGCGGACCAGTGCTAACTGTGCAGTCTATGCTCAACGACTTCAACATCCCCGTCACCGCCAAGAGCCGTAGAACCTCGTGCGATTCGTCCAACTCGACTGCGACGCCGTTCGACCAGACGTGGGGCAATGGCGTGTTCACCACTGCGTCGACGAGCTCGACGACGACTAACCCAGTAAACAGCAGCGCTGCGGCGAGCCTGACGCACGCCAACAATATATGGTCGACCATGTCGAACCCGGGAAGGTCTCCGTTTGCGGAGAATGTGGCGGCGTCGTCGCGGCTGGACGAGTCGCCGTTCGAGTCGGCGTCTATAGCGGACGGCTGGCGGGGCGATGGCGTGGACCGGGCGTTTATGCGGCGCAATTCGAGCCAGACGGACCCCACGGGGCATTATTCGTTCTTCATGCGCTCGGGGTCCTTTAGCAGCCAGGCGCAGCCGCAGATTTCGTCGTACCAGGCGTTTCGGCAGCAGCAACAGCAGCAGCAGCCGCCGCAGATGACCAATGCGATTGTACAGCCGCCGGGGCTGATCCAGCAGAACCAGGGCATGGCACCTTATTACCAGCAACAGCCACAGCAGCAGCCGCAGCAGACAAACACTCCACGGTTCTACAACCACCAGCCATTCCCCAACCAAATTGCATCAACTAATCTGTTAGACCGCTTTTCCCAGGTCGCAGAGGCCACCCGGGAGACGGAGCTGCTGTCTAGCGGCATGGCGGCTCTGTCCATGGAGAGTAACGGCCAGAAGCGCCCGTCCGTGGTGGCGGTGCCCCAGGGCTCGCTGCTGAACTCGTCGCGGTCCGAGCTCAATTCGCCGTCGTCGTTGTCGTTCCGGTCCGACAACAACGTTACGAGCCCGTACCTGTCGCCTACGCCGGTGTACAATTCTCTCGACTACGCCCAAACTAATTCTAACCAGCCGTCACGGTCCAATTCCATGACCTCGCTGTGGAACCCGCAGCCGCAGCCTCCGGCGGTGGCCATGGTGCCACAGGTGGACGAGTACCCCGAGTTCAACGTGGACATTGACTACCGGGGCACGCCACCCGGGCCGTCGTCGCGGTCGGGCAGCGTCAGCGGGTTCAACAGCAACAGCGCAGCACGCACAGCGCCCAAGCCGCCATCGTTCCAGCCGACGCACGCCCGGTACTCGTCGCGCAGCGGCAGCACCACGAGCCCCACGGCCAACACGCCGGCCTCGGTGACGACCCCCGAGATGGCGCCGTCGCAGAGCCCGCCGGCGCCGCTGCCGCTGCCGCGCAAGGACTTTGCCAGCATGCGCAGCCCGCTGCTCGAGGAGTTCCGCACGAGCAAGACGAAAAAGTACGAGCTCAAGGACCTGTACGGCCACATTGTAGAGTTTAGTGGCGACCAGCACGGCTCGCGGTTCATCCAGCAGCGGCTCGAGACGGCCACGAGCGAGGAGAAAGAGATCATCTTCAACGAGATACGCCCCAACTCGCTGCAGCTCATGACGGACGTGTTTGGCAACTACGTGATCCAAAAGTTCTTTGAGCTCGGGAACCAGATGCAGAAGACCATCCTCGCCAAGCAGATGGAGACGCACATCCTCGGGCTCTCGCTGCAAATGTACGGGTGCCGCGTCGTGCAAAAAGCCGTGGAGCATGTGCTCACCGAGCAGCAGGCATCGCTCATCAAGGAGCTCGACGGCCACGTACTGCGGTGCGTCAAGGACCAGAACGGCAACCACGTTATCCAGAAGGCCATTGAGCGCATCCCGAGCGAGCACATTACGTTCATCCTCGACGCGTTCCACAACCAGGTGTACCAGCTCGCCACGCACCCGTACGGGTGCCGCGTCATCCAGCGCATGCTCGAGCACTCGGACGAAAAGTCGCAGCAGGCGCTGCTCGACGAGCTGCACATGTACACGTTTTATCTCGTCGAGGACCAGTACGGCAACTACGTGATCCAGCACGTTGTCCAGCGCGGATGGCCCGAGGACCGCGCCAAGATTGTCAGCATAGTCAAGGACTCGATGCTCACCTTTTCGCGGCACAAGTACGCGTCCAACGTGGTCGAAAAGTGCATCACCTTTGCGTCCGAGGCGCAGCGCGGCATGTTTATAGACGAGATGCTCAAGGAGACCCCCGGCAGCGACACAATCCCCATTGCCGTTATGATGCGGGACCAGTTTGCCAACTATGTGGTGCAGAAGCTGCTAGACGTGACTAAGGGCGAGCAGCACGACCGCCTCGTCAATGCCATCAAGCCCCAGCTCCAGGCGCTCAAGAAGTACACCTACGGGAAACACCTGGCCTCGATTGAGAAGCTCATGTCTCAAACTCAAACCCCTAATGATTAATACGTCCCTTAAATTATTTGTCTATCTTGTGATGGTGTATATAAAATTTGTGTATATCTAGAAATGTAAATGAAATTGGACGACTCGGTTCCGCTATTCACCCTTTCGCTGCCCGTTGCATACTTGGGGGCCTGCCCCCAAACCCCATAACTGGGGGACTCTGCCCCCAGACCCTGTCGTCAATTGAGTTCCACAAGCCTGTTCGTAGCTTGGCGTAGTTAGGCGTAGTGGGGTGATGTCGGGTTGTGCACGCGTGAGCATACGGTAATTTCCCGGCTGGGTTCCGCCGCGGGGAAAAGCCCTTAGAAAGACCGCCAGTGATTCCTTACGCAAGTACACCATCGCAAATGTCCAAATACGCCCATTTGTTGCCTCCAGGATCCCGGCTGCGTGCCGATGTCGCCGCGTGGCTCACCGAGGACGTCCCGTCCTTCGACATTGGCGGCTTTGTCGTCGGCAGTGACGAAAAAACGGCCACTCTGCTGTGCAAGGCCTCTGGCATTGTCGCCGGCATCCCTTTTGCCGAGGAAGTGTTCAAGCAGTGCGAGGTGCAGGCCGAATGGTTTGTTGAGGAAGGCGACTTTGTCGACATCACCAAGTCGGACAGCGGCAAGGTGCCGATCGCCAAGGTCACTGGCCAGGCCCGCAATGTGCTGGCAGCCGAGCGAACAGCGCTCAATGTGCTGGCGCGGTGCTCGGGGATTGCGACCAAGTCGCAGAGGCTGCTGCAATTGGCGCGTGAGGCCGGTTTCCAGGGCATTATCGCCGGCACTCGAAAGACTACGCCTGGTTTCCGGCTCGCTGAGAAGTATGCCATGATCGTGGGCGGCATTGACCCCCACCGGCATGATCTGAGCTCCATGGTGATGCTCAAGGACAATCACATTTGGTCTACGGGCTCCATCACCAATGCCATCACTGAGGCACGGCGAATTGCCGGGTTCTCGACCAAAATTGAGGTGGAGGTGCAGTCTGAGGAGGAGGCCGACGAGGCTATTAATGCCGGTGCCGATGTGATCATGTTGGATAACTTTACTGGGGATGGGTTGCAGATTGCGGCACAGTCTCTCAAGGCCAGGCACAAGGGCAAGTCGTTTGTGCTGGAGTGCTCGGGAGGGCTGCGGGAGGAGAATATCAAGCAGTATCTCTGCAACGATATTGATGTTTACTCCACGTCTTCTGTCCACCAGGGCGTCGGCATTATCGACTTTAGTCTTAAAATTGACCATTAAATGTTGATTTATTGGCATTATTTTGTAACATACTGTTTATATTTTCTAACCATTGCCCATTCGTAGCGTTCAACAATTGAACTGAGTAGCAATGTCTTTTACGAGCAAAAACGTTTAGAATACGCTGGAATCCATGCCCTTTTTTCATTACAGTCATTATTCATTACGTCTCATATACTCAAATCATCTCTATGTGAACGAGGCAAATTCCAAATTTTGTAACAGCTCGAGATCATACTCATTTTCCTTCTCGGCGTCTCCATCTTCTGCAGTGTTTGCCTCCTCCCGCTTCTTTTCAAGTTCATTGTTTCGTCGCGACTCAATGAGTCTGATCTGCTGCAGCCTATAACGCCAGTTGCTAATATACTGGCCGCCAGAATGCCACACGGTCGCAAACTTGGAGGCCATGAGCGCAAGGTTTCGAACAAACACCGGAAGGCTTTCTTCAGACACTGTCTTCATGTGGCATGCCGCGAAAACAGCGGGCACGCCATCTCGCCGGTATGCACGCACTCGGTAAAAGTTCTTACTTACAGAGTTGGACGAGAGCGTGTCTGACTCGCTAAAGGTGACAGTGTGGGGGGAAATGACAATATTCACAAAGTTGAATTGCGATGACCGCGCCTGCTCAAAGTTGAACGGCAGGCCGCTCTCATCGTAGTAGATGCAAACATAGTCATTGCCAATATGGCGCTTCTTGGCAGAGAAATTCGCATCGTGCGGGTTGCTGGGCATCAGTGTCGTCGTATGGAAGATGACCTGGGTTATCTGATCAGTCCATGTGTATGCAAACTCGCCGTCAACGTCATTCTCAGTGTCCAATCCACCGCTGTATATCTGCTTGTTATTCTTCAACCGCACTAGCCGACCAAGCCTCGACATGAACTGCCGGTACGCCCGCGAGCCGCAACTATTGCTGAGGAACTCCTGCTCCGAACTTTGCCCAGGAGCAACATAGAGCACTCCAATCTTGTAAAAATCAACAACTGGCGTGCGGTCAAATGCGCCCAACGCTCGGTGTATTGCTGGGTCGTCATTAAGTAACAGCGGCTTGATGGGGTTGTAAGGATCGACTGGACGTGCAAGCTGGAGAAGCATGTACGACGGCGAAAATAGCTTGTACGGTTCATTCTCCACCAACTTGTCCTCCTTGTCAAGCTCTTGCTGGGTGTGGTAGAGCAGGACGCGGTCTTTGAGCCGCTGCGGAACAGTCTTCTCGTCGGGCTTGACATTGAGCACAATAGTCCCCGTTGGCCGTCTAACCACAATCTGGGACTTGCCAGTCTCCACATTAGACTCGATGGAGATTATGCTAGTGCCATATACCCAGCGTTTGCATTCGTAGTTCTGCGGAGTCGGCCGTGTGGTCGTAGACTGCATAACAAGATCAAGGTCAGAGTGTGTGAACCGGTAAATCAAGTCCAGAGTCGCAAGACTTTGGTCATCAATATCGTCGTTCGTGCCATTGGCCAGAATCAAGTTCCTAGTAATAAAAGTCGCCATCAACTGTCGATTGGATCTCCGAAGAGTCAAGAACCAATTGGCAATAACATTATATGCCAACGCAAGTAGGTACTGCGAAAGATAGTTATTCTCGCTGTTTTCGTTAGGAGCCGTGGTCGAGGCCGTCGTATCCTGGGGTACTACTGGCTTCATTTCGAGATCGTATGCGTGTTGAATGTACTTGAATGCCATGCCAAACACACGCTTATATTCATCAAGTGTGAAGTTGTCCGTCAGTGAAGGCAGCCTTGCCAAAGATAGCAAAAATTCAAGAATATGCGGACTCGATGTAGTCGTGGTAATTTTTGTCTGGAACTTTGTAAATATCTGGCCCATGAACTTTTTAATACTCAGCGGAAACTCATAGCAGCACACAACAAGCCCATGAATACACGGAACTGCAGTCTTCTCCCACGACGAAAGGCCCAGCACAAACGCCTGGACAATGAAGTCCATGTCTCTCTTAGTGAACACCATCGAACTATAACCAATTAGACTTGACATGGTTCGAATTTGTGCTACGAGAACATCCAGCTTCGTAATTGCCAAGGAGTGACTAGTGCTCAATCGTCCGGACGCCCCTATAGAGTTCACCGTAGGCACTGTCGTAGCAGATTGTTCCGGGCTCGCAGGCTGATCCTGAGGGGTATTCACGGTATTCGTTTTCTGAGGTGGCTGGATTGGTACTTTAGCGCTAGAGATTTGCTCACACAAAACCTTTCGTAACTGCAGAATTTCATCGTTGCAAACACAGAATAGTTGAATGTTTGCAAGCTGAGGTCCCAGGTGGGCAAGCACAAATGAATACGCTTCCCATTCTGCTCCATTTTCAAGCACATCAACAATAATATTGAGCCACCGAGAAATATCAATCTCGTCCTTGGGGCTCATTTCCGCGCCATCACTTCGCTTCAGCATTGCAGATGGAGTTTCGAGATTGTCCTGCGAAAGATACGCAATTTCTTCAGGATACCACCATAATTCAGTACCGTCAGGCTGATGGGTGGCATATGATCTACCCACACTGGCAGCCAAACCGTCCATATTATTTGGAGCTGTCAAATATACCCAGTTATCAGTCGTTACACGGATTCTGCAGAGGACCCTGGCAGCTTCGACGAACGCTTCTGGCGAAGAGTTCAAAGTTGTTCGACATATTTGCGTCAAATTCATGTAAACCGAGGTTGCCTTAATCGCGTTAAACCTAAATGTCAACACGAAGACTTGGGCTAGCGATCTGGCGACCAACTTGCTTTGGAAACTAGTTCTGCCCGCTTCAGCCTGCTGTCCAAACTTGGATGCTGGCAAGTCTCTATTGTAGACGGTCATGAGCATACTGCAAAGCTTATCGAAGGGTTCCAGATCGCATTGAAGTGCAATTTGGGCAAAGAGTTCTAATAACTCTACAAGTGCCCCTTCATCCTGCTCTTCGGAGATAGAAGCGAACAGCTTCTCGGTCAATTTATCGATAACTTCAGCTTCACAGATATCCCTGGAGATGGAGAATATAGATCGCCCGAGCTTAACCAACTTGGTGCGGACCTCTGTGCCCCACGTGTGGTCGTCCCAAAAGTGTGACACAAGTGTGTCGAGGTTATCGGCCCAATTTTTCGCCAATGGGTTGCAATAATGGTCCGCTTCAAAGCATGAAATGACCGTGAGAGCACTCTGATCATCAATATAAGCACTCATGTCAAGCAAGAAGCTAATAAGCATCTCATACGGCCCCGAAAAAGCCCGTTTATTCTCCAGCATCTTGGCCACAAGAGAAGTAATCTCCTGGAACTTTTCAATGATCTCTCCAATAACGCCGTCTCCGCTATTCTCACCTGGATTAGTGTGACGATTTTGGAATTGCCTAGATCTCCGCAGTAGAACCGGAGATTGACTGAGTAAATAAATCGACTCGAGAGGAGAGGATTGGCTCGACTCCCACACTTCGTAAGGAATGGCATCTCGAATGGTGGTGTTGCTTAGAATTGTATAAATGCAGTTGCAAACCTCTAGACCATGGCGCACGCTCTCGACACCAAGTGACATGCGCAGCGAGGAAAGAATAAGCGGGATGGGGACCTCGACCATTTGCTTGCGAGAGCCGGGAGTCAGCGATAGTTCAATTAAGCGGATGAGGAACCGGGAAGCGCCCCGCATCGTGTTGGAATTGACTTCGTGGTTATGTGAGCCTTCTAGAATTTTGCACAGCATCAATATAGTGTTGTTGCCAGTATGGCTTTTGGTCAGGTTCAGCACGGACTGCCAAGCCTGGTCTGCTTGTTGCTCAACAGTGATCGTGATCCCGCATAAGATTTCCAAAATATCGCACAAGTTCTCCATCGGTAAGTATCCGTATACCATGACTGTATCTATAAGGTCGCAACATACGGAGATGTCGCTGCGTCTTGATGTTTTGCGGCAGATGCCTACTGTCTCTTTGAGAATCGCCTCCAGATCGGGCTCATTGAACACAGCAATATTGAACTTAAGCACATTAATTGCAAACCTCAGCAAGTTGTGGAAGTTTTCTTCCATGGTAGTCCAAGGGCTGGCCACATCCTTCTTCTTGCCGACCCGAATCTCCTGTGTCTCTCCAGCAACTCGGCGAATCCATGAGATAAGCACCCGCGGGAGGGAATATCCAAGTACATTGCCAGCCTGGGAAAGATCTAATACGTTGCGTCCATCATTCGTGAGAGCCTTTAGACAGCCCAGCTGCAGGTCAAAGTCCTCCAAACAGGCACCACGGACAATACTGCGATAGTACGATACGCGGGTGGCTATTGCGTACTCGTCATAAATTATACAAGCATGTAGAAGCCTCCATCCAGCTCGCCTGCATTCTGGCGGTTGCCTAGAATCAACCATATCCTTTGCCTCATACCATATCTCGGGAATGCTGGAAACTGAAGACGTTTCGACAAAGGACCGTATCAATTCACATGCTGCGACACGCGATCCTATCGAGGCCGAAGAGCTGGCCCCTCGCGGATTTTGCCCTAACTTTACCAACAAATCCCGGATCTCAATCCCATGGATGTTACCCAACACAGTGGGGTTGATTTGAGGCGAAGACGAGGTCGTTGCACTGGGAGACGACTTGAATGGCTTTGTCAGGGTCTTGAGAACATTTCCCAGTCCCCCTACTGCAGCAGACTTGTGCGCAGAGTCTTCCCCGGGCTTCGATGACGACGGGGTAGACATCTAACAATTATTAGTCCTTCCATAAATGACCGTGGCGATTACTTACCTGGGAGTCTCAATGACCAACCAATGACAGTTTTCGCTACTATAATCCTCGTGGTTCTATCGTCTTGTGCCTTATCCGAAGGGCAAATTTGCTAATTGTTCTGTGCGCTATAATCCTGTCTGCAGTGTGGAGGCTACCGACGAGACAAGAAAAGGAGGTCCCTTATCGCGCGCGCAAAAACCCGAGCCACCTGCGGCTCACTTTGTCGTTCTACAGAATTCCACTATTTTCCTAAGTTGGAAAAACTTCCAATCGTTTCTAAACGGAGCTTGTATAATTGGCAGTAGTCGCTATTATATGCTCTACGGTCTGAGTCCAATTATGCAGGCATTTTACCGCGATTGTCGAAATGGCATTGTAACACATTGGTTTTCAGCATTTGGCAGCGTAATTTGCACCGCTTAAGGGTAAATATCAAAACACTGTTAATGTCTTCTACAAACTAGGAATATTAATTAGATAGATACTATCAATGTAGTTGACAACTATCAGGGGTAGGGCGTGCGGCGCATGCGGCTAAAATAATATTTGAGTCACTTTGTGCTCAAATATACACTTATGCTTGAGATATTTGCACACAAGATAATCGATACGCCATAGATTAACACTAATGTTCAACAACGATGACAGCGATCGATCTGAGATAATATTATCATCTGGCGAATTGGATTCCGAAGGTTCGTTGGAGTATCGGCGCTATCCTGCGGGGGATGAGGTGGAAGCTGGGGAAGAGGAAGAAGTAGAAGAAATACCAGAGCATGAATATGACCATGGAGAAGACGGAGAAGAGGAGGTACAGCCATCTGAGGAAGATTTGGAGAAGGAAGTGGTGGCAATATATAACGATGGGGCAAGGGAGATGGAACGGCTGGGGCTGGTTGATATTGGCAACCTGGCATGGTGGTCTGTGTCCTCATTCAAAGTGGGCCACGGCGTGGAGCAATTGCGCAAAGATACCCCCTTAGAGTACTGGCAGAGTGACGGAGGGCAACCGCATAACATTGACGTACATTTCTCAAAACGAGTATCTCTCCGTCGCATTTCCATATTCGCACATTTCCCGCTGGACGAGTCGTACACTCCGTCGACAATTGAGCTCCGAGCTGGGACGGGCTACCATGATCTCGAGCTCGTATGCACCCTTGATCTTGCCGAGCCGGAGGGTTGGACACACATGGAGCTTGACAGCGAGAGAGTTCGCAGTGACGGGGTACTCAAAACGTTCTTCGCCAGACTCACAATTGTATCCAACCATCAAAATGGTAGGGATAGTCATATCCGAGCCATCAAGTTTTATTCGCCGGAAGGCGTTTCCAAAGTCGATCTTGAGGACGAGATGCTGTTCACCTCGCTCGCAATGCTTTCGGAAACTACGCTAAGATGATCTTGCATGATTATCCTGAGGTATTTTTTATACCTTCTCTGAAATTATCCAGCATGTTACACTGAGATGATGTTAATGTGTGCAATTAGTGGGACCCTAAGATTGCCACATTGGTAAACTAATCTATTTGACTACTCTACCAATGCACACAAAGGCGTACATATGTAATATTACAATATAACTTGCACTATAGAACGCTTTTACCACTTCACTACGCCAATAAATAGTCCGTTAGAGCTGCTGGTAGTTAACGCGTGGTATGGCTGCAGTGTAAATCATATCACGGTATATGCGACAACATTTTTCAAAACAAATCGCAAAACACGGCATTCTCAACCCTCTCATATCGTCTCTAACGAATAGGAGTAACGCAAATCACCATGGATCTCCAGCCGTTGGCGAATTTGTTGGCACAGTCTGTCGACCACACCCGGGCGAAGGCCGCCGAGGCTGAATTGAAGCAAAATGAGCGCCAGCCGCAGTTCTCCATCATGTTGCTACACATCGTAGCCAGTGACAGCTTCCCATTGCAGACGCGTCTGGCCGGTGCTGTGTTCTTCAAGAACTTCATCAAGCGCAAGTGGACCGATGAAGAGGGCAACTACCTCATCCCAGAGTCGGATGTCGTTGCACTCAAGTCGGAGATCATCAGGCTCATGATCTCGCTGCCACCAATGCTTCAAGTACAAATTGGCGAAGCGGTCAGCATTATGGCGGATAGCGACTTCCCAGATCGGTGGGAGAACCTTGTTCCTACCCTTGTGGAGCAGCTGGGCCAGGATGCCAAGACAAACAACGGTGTTCTGACGGTTGCCCACTCAATCTTCAAGAGATGGCGACCGCTGTTCAGGTCGGACGCATTGTTTAGAGAAATTAAACTGGTGCTCGACCAGTTCTCTGTGCCCTTCCAGCAACTGTTTGATCACACGGACCGCCTCATCCAGGAAAACCAAGGAAACAAGCAGGTTCTCGAAGACCTGTTTGGCACTCTGCATCTCATTATCAAGATCTACTTTGATCTTAACTGCCAGGACATCCCAGAGTTCTTCGAGGATAATCTCGATTCTCTCATGGAGAAAGTGCATCGGTACCTCACGTACCAGAACCCTCTACTTGTCACTGAGGATGAAGAGGAGTCAGGGCCCATTGAGAAGGTCAAGGCTAGCATCTGTGAGCTGCTTGAGCTCTACACCCAGCGATACGAAGAGGTCTTTGGCAAGCTTATCCCCAAATTTGTAGAGACCACCTGGACCCTGCTGACTACCACTGGTCTAGAGCAGAAGTACGATCTCCTCGTGAGCAAGGCCCTCGCCTTCCTGACCTCCGTAGCTAAGGTGCAGCGGCTGGCGACCATCTTCGAGGAACCTCTCGATCAAGTTGTTAGAATGATTATTCTGCCAAACGCTTCCATGAGGACCTCGGACGAGGAGATGTTTGAAGACGACCCAATTGAGTTCATTAGAAGAGACCTCGAGGGCTCTGACAGTGATACGCGTCGAAGGGCCTCAACCGACTTTATTCGTGAGCTCTCCGACAAGATGGAGTCCAAGGTGACTCAGGTTATGACACGGTACGTGGAGGAATACTTGGCTCAGTACGCCCAGAACAAGGCCGAGAACTGGCGAAGCAAGGATGCCGCCATCTATATGTTCTCGGCTATTGCCGCAAAGGGTAGCGTCACCAACGCTGGAGTGGTCGCCACTAATCTGGACGTTGTAGAGTTTTTTACGAAAAACATCGCACCGGACCTTGTTAACGACAACCTCCACCCGATTCTCAAGGTGGATGCCATCAAGTATATTCATACCTTCCGAAACCAGCTGACAAAGCCTCAGCTGACGGAAACGTTTGGCATGCTGGAGCGACATTTGGGTTCTGACAACTATGTTGTGTACACTTACAGCGCTATTACCATTGAGCGGGTCCTGGCTATGCGTGACAAGACCCAGTCAGGATTGCTGTTTACCAAGTCTGATATTCAGCCAGTTGCCCAAACCTTGCTGGCGAAGCTGTTCCAACTCATTATTGGTGATGGCCACAAGTCTCCCGAGAAGCTCGCGGAGAACGAATTCCTCATGAAGTGTGTCATGCGTATTCTCATCACAGCCCAGGAGGGAATTGCTCCGTTTGGCGATCAACTACTCCAGCAGCTAGCCGCCATTGTCGGTGAGATCAGCAAGAATCCATCCAACCCCAAGTTCAGTCACTACACATTTGAGGCCATTGGATCGGTCGTGCGATTCCACAGCCAGGTCGCCACCCCTAGCAAGATTGAGAGTGTTGTCATGCCAGTGTTTATGAAAATCCTCCAGGAAGATATCCAGGAGTTCGCTCCATATGTGTTCCAGATTCTCGCCCAGATTCTCCGTGCGACGCCAAAGGACGCTGGTCTCTCCGAAGGTTATCAGCAGCTCATTCGACCTCTTATGTCTCCAGCCCTGTGGGAGGCTCGAGGCAACATTCCCGCTTTGGTCGGCCTCCTCCAGGCAATTCTTGTCCACGGTGGCAGTTCGGCCATTGTGGCCACTGGAAACTTGGTTCCTCTGCTTGGTGTCTTTCAGAAGCTAATTGCTTCGCGGGTTAATGATGGCTACGGCCTTGATCTGCTGGAGGAAGTGTTCCTTGGGATCTCTGTGGAGGATCTCCAGCAGTATTTGAAGCAGATTGGCGTCCTACTTCTTCAGCGACTCCAGTCCTCCAAGACTGAACGTTTTGTGGCTCGAATGTCGCGGTTTGTTTACTTCTTGAGCGCTGCAGAGAATCGACCAGGTCTTGGCCCTACGTTTGCTGTTGGTCTGTTCGACACTGTTCAGAACGGTGTATTCGGGCAGGTGCTGGCGCAGTTTATCTTGCCAGCTACTCTCAAAATTCAGAGTGCCCAGGACCGAAAGATTGCCGCTGTTGGGTTGACCAAGCTCCTTTGCCAGGACCAGGAATTCCTTACTGGCAAGTACTCGGACAAGTTTGCGCAGGGTCTCGACACTCTTGTGGCTCTGCTGGAAACCGAGATCCCGCAGACCCTCAATGACGATATTGCCCTCAACATGGAGCTCGATCTCGAGGAGGCTTCATTCGGGGCGGCCTTCATCCGGCTCGCTACGACTACTACCCGGAACGTCGACCCGGCCCCAAGCGTTCCAAATCCAACCCTCTTTGCGGTTGCTGAGCTGAAACGTATCAACACTCAGTTCAATGGAGCAGTCAAGAATATGGCCAACCTGGACACAAAGACTAAGGAGTTCCTTGCAAAGCATGACATATAAAAAGCATCTCTAACATTACAAAGTGATATATTTTGTACAATACCTCTAACATGATGAGTTTTTAATCATTCGTAAAACCTTGCAAGTTGTGAAAAAAAAATTAGCGACCATATTTCTATCTCTATTACAGTTATCATTGTGGCTAATACATAAAGATCTTCGGGCTTTGTTCAGAGGAGGTTAGTTCTTTAAGAGTGGGGACGGTGTCCTCCAGATCCCATACCGTCCTAGCCTTTGGATCAAGGTTTGACGAGTCCATAATAATGGCGCCAATGCGGTTCTTATCGAGGATCTTCTCGTTTATCAGTTTGTTTACCCGCCCAGCCGTGGAGCATGCTACTTTGGCCTTTCCATTGAGAGCCTTCTTGTCGTATTCAAGACCATTCTTCTTGATAAGCTTAATCGAGCCCCCAGGCAGTTTCTTGAGAGCTCTAGTGATATCGCATGCCCGTATGGCGGAGATGGCCAGCACAAGAACCAAGTTGCCGTCCTCGATGATCTTGTCGCAGTGCTTCAAAATGAACTCCTGGTAGTTATCCAAGACTCTCTCCTTCTTGTACCCCGTGGTGTCTACAAATGTGTTTTGGTCAATGGCTCTTTCATTGATCTCCAGTGTGGACAGATCTTTATTTTGTTTTCGGATCTTATTGGCGATATAATCGGCAATCATCGAAGGGGTGTAAAATGCAATTTCTTTCTGTTGTTTCTCGAGGCTCTCGCTCTTGAGCTTCTTCTTCTGCACCAGCTTGTCGCTCTTCTTTTTCCTTTTCCTCGACTTTTCCTCTGGCTTGACTTCTACATCGCTTTCATCGCTCTGCTCCTTGAGCTCAGCTGCTGTCGGCAAGTGGCTGACATCTTCATCTCCCGACAAGTCAAAGGAATAATCCAACCCATCGTCCAAATCGTCACCGCCAGTATTAGTATCCTTAACCATCTTTTGATCTCAAAGACTTATGGGTTTTCGCTTTTTTTGATTTTGTGATTTTTTTCACGCCGCACGGCTTATCGCTAATTCGTCAAAACTTAACCTCCCACTGCGAAAAGCTGCAGAGCGCTGCCCAAACATCAACAATTAACAATTACGATTAAGTTGACATGGATAACCCATCTACACCAGGGATATTAACGGTGGACAATGGGGGGCAGCATAGCGGCGCCCGCAGGCGGCTATTTACGCCGTATGCAACCCCGAGAAGGGAACCAGTGACCCCTCATACGATCAGAGCCATGCGGGTGCTAAACACTCCAAGGCGGAGGGTGTCGCGGTATAGGGCTCCAACGCCGAGAGACGACTTGCGGGCTCTCAGCAGGGCCCTGGTCCGGGAGAAGCAGGAACTAGAGCACCGCAAGGCTCAGGAGCGCGCCGGCTCGCCAATTGTCGAGGATAGTGCCGGACAAGCTGGACAGGCAGTCGAGCCAAGTGCGTCACGTGACCGTGCAGAGGGGCTGGAGAATGTGCCATTGAGCAGTGAGCAGGCTGTTCGCAGCGCTGAGAGCTCTCCATTGGCTAGCGGGCAGGCTGTTATAAAGCCCAGGGGCTCTGGATCAAGCTCGCAGGAAGCAATTGAGCAGGTTGAGACGAGGCGGAGGATGACAAACCCCCGGCTGAGCCTTGCTCCGCGGTTAAGCGAAGAGTTTAGTTTTGCGCATGATCATACCCTTACTAGGATGGGGGGCCGCAAAGAGAGCCTAGCTTTCCCCACTGAGGATGTACTAGAAGAGGAGGTCGAGGAGCCTACCTTTAGGATTGAGTTCCATGAGGACGAGGAAGTGGCTCCAGAGCCTGAATTTCAAATCAACTTCAACGATGCTAACGACGGTTACGACGGCCTTAATGATGAAACGAACGATAAATTTAATGACGATGAACTAATGGACATGAATAACGATGATGACGCGCATAAGGGTGACGAAGATTTCGAGAAATGGTCGGATCTCGATGAAAATTATGAGCGGGCCGTGGAAGACAATGCGACGCTTCCAATTCAAATACCAAAGGCAACAATGGCACAGGCAAGGCCCTCCCGTAGGGCCCGGGAACAGCCTACGGCGCTGCCGACCCGAATTATTAAAAGCTTTCTCAAGACGCTGCCATTGGAGAAACGGTTGGCGCCTACAGTAATGCCGGCGATTATAGAAGCCTCGGAAGCATACTTTGAGCAGGTGATGACCGACCTTGGGGAATACTCTGACCATGCGCGGCGAAGTCGAATCGACGGGTCTGATGTCCTGCAACTGATGAGACGTCAGCGCATCATCTCGCGTGACATGCCACTCTATGCAGTCGCAAAGCAACATTTGCCCGGAGAGCTCATGGATCTGATCTAGAGATATTTCTCCGAGACTTGCAAAAATTGTAATATGTACATTAATAGTCTATAGTATATATACAGTTAGGATCTATTCTGCTTTACAAAGCGGAACAGATCAATGCAGGCGGCAGGGGTAACACCTTGGATACGTCTTGCTTGCCCCAAGGTCTGAGGCCGCACGGTCTCCAGCAGGGACCTGCTCTCATTAGAAAGGGACGGCAGCAACGAGTAGTCCATGTTATGTGGGATCTGTAAATTTTCGTCGGCCTCGAATGCCTTGACCGCCTGGAGCTCTCGCGCAATGTATGGGGCGTACTTGGCGTCGATTTCGACCTGCTCGAGCACTCGCGGGGACACCTCCGCAAGCTCTGGGAACTCTGGCAGCAACGTGCTGATAGACGTGTCGTTGAGTCTCAGTAGCGCGTAGCCAGATCGGCGCTGCGGGTCATTAGGATTGAGCTTGATCGCGCTAATGCGTTTGGACCACGCCGACGGGGAGTGGTTGCGCGACTGCAAGAGCAGCTTGGCCCGCTCGTAGTCAGCATGGTCGCGGCAGAATTGGTCGAACCGGGCGTCAGACACGACGCCCAAGTCACGGCCAATCTGAGTGAGTCTGATATCGGCATTGTCAGAGCGCACCGTGAACCGGAACTCGGACCGCGAGGTGAACATTCGGTAGGGCTCTTCAACGCCCATAGTCACCAGGTCGTCAATGAGCACGCCAATATAGCCCTGGGAGCGCTTCATTACGAAGGGGCTCCTGTTGGTAGCGGCCCGGCCCGCGTTGATACCGGCAATGATACCCTGGGACGCGGCCTCCTCGTAACCGGTGGTGCCATTAATCTGGCCCGCCAGGTAGAGGCCCTCTACTTTTTTTGTTTCCAGAGACGGTTGCAGTTCTCGCGGGTCGACGTAATCGTACTCGACGCCGTAGCCAGGCTGGGTCATTACGACGTTTTCGAGGCCCTTGATGGTGCGCAAGAACTCGAGCTGGATGTCTTCCGGCATGGACACTGAAATGCCATTGGGGTAGATGAGGTCGCTCGAGAGGCCCTCTGGCTCGAGCCAGACCTGGTGGGACTCTTTAGAGGAGAAGCGCATGATCTTGGACTCAATGGAGGGGCAGTATCGGGGGCCCTTGACCGTTTCGCGGATGTGGACCGACTTGGACAGGTTTTTGCGCAGAATGTCGTGGGCCCTTGGGTTTGTTCGGGTCATGTGGCACACCTGCTGCTGGTCGGCGAGGGAGACGGAGGCATTGAGCGTGCTGAAGGGCCGGGGAGGGGCGTCGCCCGGCTGGACCTCGAGCTCGGAGAAGTCAATTGAGGACTTGAGCAGCCGCGGCGGGGTGCCCGTTTTGAGTCTGCCCATGCGGAACCCAAACGACTTGAGCGTCTTGGAGAGACCAAACGTCGCGTCCTCGCCCATGCGGCCGGCCGGATAGACGGAGAGGCCGATGTGGATCTCACCCGAGAGGAAGGTACCGGTGGTGATGATGACTTTTTTGGTGCTGATGAGCTCGCCGGACTCGAGCATGACGCCGACGATGGCGGGTTTGCCCTCGGCCGCCGAGTTGTCGATAAGCACGTCCTTGACGGCGCCTTGTTTGATGGCGAGCCGGTCGCTGTACCCTTGCAGCTCTTTGAGCATTTCCCGGCGGTAGATATCACGGTCGATTTGGGCCCGGGGGCCCCATACGGCGGGCCCTCTCGACCGGTTGAGCACCTGGAAGTGGATCCCGGCCTTGTCGACGATGCGAGGGGCGACGCCATCGAGGGCGTCAATCTCGCGCAGAAGAATGCCCTTGCCTATGCCGCCGAAACTGGGGTTGCATGAGCAGACGCCGATGTTGTCGAGCTTGGGGGTCACCAGCACGGTCGCGGCACCGGACCTGGCCGCTGCGGCACTAGCCTCGGATCCAGCGTGACCGCCGCCAACGACGACCACATCGGTGCTCAGGGAGGAGTGGAGCTGCTGCCTCAGTCGAGCGTCGACGTACAGCGACCGGCGACTAATATATTTGGTCGAACGGCGGAGCATATCAGCCTCTACCTATACGGGCCGATAATGCAACACTTGAAATGGTATTAAACGGTATCTAGTAATATCTACTATATATCACCTTTCAAAGGTGGTGAAGGCTAATATATCGGTATACTTGGTTCGATATACCTGGTCGGTTCGATATGGTAGGTTAGATATGGTAGGTTGTGGGGGTGAAAAAAAATTTCTGGTGATATAAACCGATCCCACTATCGACGGAACAGATAGTCCTACTCCGGGGAGGGGACTATCTCGGTGGTACTAATTGATCCGATGCAGTACTAACGATTAGTCCTACCGACCAATTCTCGGCACCACTAAATGCAATGGATACGGGGGGTCTGGGGGGGGTACCCCCCAGCTACGGGGGGTTTGGGGGGCAGAGCCCCCCAAGCATTACCAACCTTGCTAAAGCCCTGGAAGAGACCTGTGTAAAAACAAGTGCACATCCCCCCTCCTTAGCAAGTCTACCAGCCCCCAATGATCGAGATGTATGCGATGTGGGAGTGCCCCACCGGTTCGACCCTCATCGAGCCCAGCAGACCAAAAAATATATATAGAAAAAAACAATAAAGGGTACAGCACCAGCAATCCCATGGAGTTGGGGGAACGCCATTTACATTACCTTACATTCTCATTCATGGCCAATCCGCCCATCGCCAGTAGCTCTGATTGCAAGTTTATTTTTCTGGCGGGGAGGGGATGTCGGAGGTGGCCATAATATGCATGAGCGGAATATTTCGTAACGTTCCACCCCGGGTACTAAGTCCTTTGGTATATATAGCGAACCGATTCTGCGACGCTTGTTTGGCAAACCGGACTACAGTGCTGCCTAGTTTTGTAGCCCTTCATGCACAACATTGAGAATCTGGAGAACAAGATGGGCAATTTCTTCCTCGAGAACGGGTCGAACCGACGGGACCCAGCCTTCTTCCACTCGGAGTCTGGCATGTCCACTCCGCTGCCGCTGCCGGACGTATACACGCAGCCGGCGCACAAGTACCCAGGGCTGGACCAGAGCCATGCGTCGACCGGTGTGATCTGGTCGACGGAGCAGGCGGTGGCCAAGGGGTACCACCCGGACGACCCAAGCTGGGCCAACTTTGGCCAGGGCGCGCCCGAGGTGGGCAACATTCCCGGGTGCAACGACAAGCCCGAGCACGTCGAGTCTGGCGTGTTTGAGCGGGAGTATGCGCCCACGGCGGGCCTCAAGGAGCTGCGAGAGGCGGTCGCTAACCTGTACAACGAGAACTACCGCAAGGGCATGGCGTCGCAGTACACGTACGAGAACGTGTGCATTGTGCCTGGCGGGCGGCCGGGGCTCATTCGAATTGCGTCGATCCTGCGGGACTGCTACCTGGCGTTCTTCTTCCCCGACTACACGGCGTACTCGGAGATGCTGTCGCTGTTCAAGAACTTTGCGGCGATTCCGGTGCCGCTGGACGACAGCGACAACTACTCGGTGCACCTCGACATCATCCAGAACGAGCTGAACCGAGGCGTGACGGCGCTGCTGACGTCGAACCCGCGTAACCCGACGGGCCAGTCGCTGCGGTCCCAGGACCTCAAGCGGCTGCACGACATGTGCCGCAAGACGTGCCTGCTCATCATGGACGAGTTCTACTCGCGGTACAACTACGACGACGGGTGCGACGGCACGTCGGTGTCGTCGGCGCAGTTCGTGCAGGACGTGAACGCCGACCCGGTGCTCATTCTCGACGGCCTGACCAAGGCGTTCCGTCTGCCGGGCTGGCGGGTGTGCTGGATCCTCGGGCCCAAGCAGTACATCAACGCGCTGAGCTCGGCGGGCTCCTTCCTCGACGGCGGCACCAATGCGCCGTTCCAGCGCGCCGCGGTGCCCATGCTCGAGCCGTCCTACGTCAAGACGGAGATGGCGGCGCTGCAGAAGCACTTCAAGATGAAGCGGGACTACTGCATCAACCGCCTCGAGGCCATGGGCTTCAAGTTCAAATTCAAGCCCAACTCGACCTTCTACATCTGGCTCGACCTCAAGCATCTGCCGGGCAAGATCAGGACCGCGCTGGGCTTCTTCCAGGAGTGCCTCAAGGAGCGTGTCATCGTCGTGCCGGGCATGTTCTTCGACCTCAACCCGCTTGCGCGACGTGAGCTGCACGACTCGCCCATGTTCCACTTTGTGCGTATCTCCTACGGCCCCGACATGGCCACTCTCAAGCGCGGCCTCGACGGCATCCAGCGCGTCGTCGACCGGTACCGTGCCGGCGCCTCCATCCTGCCCCAGCGTTAATCTTGTTAATTGTATCATATCTTCACTGTTCGTGGCGTTTGTAGCGCTTGGGGGGCCCTGCCCCCCAAACCCCCCGTAGCTGGGGGCCAGCCCCCAGGCCCCCGTCACATGTCAATGAGGGAATTAGTTGGAAATCTATAAAGCGTCGTGATATACATAAATGGAGCTTAGACCTTCATGTCGTTGAGGCCGAGCTCCTCGTTCTGCTCCTCGGTCCGCTCGTAGTCCTCAATGGTCATGTTGGGGTCCGGGTCCGGCGCGTACACGTTCTGGATGTACGAGCCGGCGAGCGGGTCGACCATGATGACCGTAAAGTGCTTCTCGCCACTGATGGCGGCCTGCAGGTTGGCGAAAAAGTTCTTCCAGTTGTTCTTGGTCTCGACGTCCATCGAGTCGTGGGTCTCGTTGAAGATCTTGGACTCCAGCTCCTCGTACACCTGGGTGAGAATGCCCTCCAGGGTCGTGAACCGGCCGCCCAGCGTGCCCGGCGTCAGGTCAAGGTTGAGCTCCGGGATCTGCATGCCGCACGTCTCGCTCTTGAGGATATCTCGCGCCAGGTCGTCCGGGTCGTCGACCCGCAGCACGATCTTGCGGCCCTGCGCCGGAATCGCACCGCCCGTCTTGACCTCGTTGTTCTTGTACCCGCACGAGTCGCACACCGTGCTCATAATAATGACCTCCTTGAAGTGCGGAATGTCCACGGGCTTCATGTGCGTCGGGCACGGCCCATGGCATGCCGGGCACGTCGCGTGGAAGGTCTGCACCTCTGTCTTGTAGTTCTCAATCTCGGCTTCCTCCTCCTCGAGCTTGGCCGCCGCAGACTCGTTGCGTCGCGGATCGTGCACGACCCGTGCCTTGGGGCGCGCTGACTTGCCGCCCAGCGTAATCGAGTGCTGCTGCCGCTGCTGCCGCTGCTCGGCCTCTTCCTCGGGGCTCACGTCCGCAGCCACCCCCAATGCAATGTTCTGGGCCCGCGTCCGGAAGTACTCGACGCTGCTCCACTTGTGCGCCGCCTCCTCGGGGTCGAACTCGACCCACGAGTTGCCCGACGGGTCGTCGCACACAAACGTCAGCGGGAAGCTCTCGGCCTCGCCGCCCAGGATCTTGTCGATCTTGCCCAGGAACGCCGCGATCTTGTCGTACGTCTCCGGATCCACGTGCTTTCGCACTGGCTGGTCCGAGTCGAGGTCCTCCTTGATCTGCTCCAGCAGGCCCTCCACCGTCGTCAGTTGGCCCCGCTGCGGCGGGATCTCGAGGTCAATCTCCACAAACCGGCATGAGCACACCTCGGACTTGACGACCTGTTTGTTGAGGTCCTTTGCCGTCTCGAGCTTAAGCGTGTACTTGACGCCCTTTTCCTGGATCTGGCTCGCCGGCTGGATCTCAGAGTTCTTGAACCCGCAGTGCGGGCATTCAAACGACATGATGATAACCTCCCGGAAATATGGGATTCGTGTCAGCAGCAGTCGCGTCGTGCCATTCTTGTGGCAGTTCATACACAGCGACTCGACCTCCTGCACTGGGTGGCCCTCTGCGTCCGCCGCAGAGGTGATCTTGACCTCGGTGTTGATGTTGTCGAGCTGCTCGACAGCGTCCCCGACATTCGACACAAGGTTTGTCTTCTGGTCCTCCGACATTGTTGATACAGCTAGCTTTTGGGGATGGGCCAAGATATAAATATCGAAAAATTTCACTGATTAGTAAAAAAAAACGTCGCCGCACCGAAGGACCCAGAATGGCCAAGATTTTTCACCTCGTTTTGTTGCACGGCTGTGCAGTTGGGACATTCAAACGGTACGCTGGTTACAGCGTAACAAAGTGCTTGCAGCAGCAGTGTATTCGAGGACCAGCCCTCGAGCTCCCTGGCTGGGGGGGAAACCCCCCAGACCCCCCTTTGTTATCCAGGTGAGTACTATATAGTGCAGTTGATAGTTAAGTGGATTGACTGAGCGAATTGACGCTACGGACGGGGGTCTGGGGGCTTGGCCCCCAGCCACGGGGGGTTTGGGGGGCAGGGCCCCCCAAGTGCCACTCAGAAGCTAGCTCAGAGTCTGCGGTACAACAATTGGAGTGTAAACGATGACCGTGGATTAACAATTCGCTCTATTTAGCGGTATACGGCTGGGGGCATGGTGCGGCTGGGGAGGTCGTGGGGGGGCGCCGATGACTAAGCCGGGCGGTGCAATTGCTTGTCTGTTTAGTCAGCAGGGAGTCATCGGAAAAAATTGGATGCATGCCATTCCGACTTTCATTCTCTCATATCCGAGCCCGAGTAGAACGCAGCGAGATAACACAGACTCGGTTCGACTCGAGTGGAAAATTTGAGGTTTACACACGAACGCGCCGACAAGATGGAGAACGACCAGCCGGCTGCCGAGCAGCCGTTTTACGTCAACGCCAAACAGTACCACCGGATTCTGAAACGGCGGATTGCCCGAGCTAAGCTCGAGGAGAGTCTCAAGGTGGCCCGGGGCAGGAAGCCCTATCTCCACGAGTCGCGGCACAAGCACGCGATGCGACGGCCCCGGGGCCAGGGCGGGCGGTTCCTGACCGCGGCCGAGATTGAGGAGCGTGAGCGCAAGGAGGCCGAGGAGCGCAAGCGCCAGGAGGAGCAGCCCAGTAACGATAACGAACACACCACGAACGATCTGACTAACGACAACGAGAGCACCACGGCGAATGGTGACACTAATGAGACTAACGCGAACGAACACAACAATAATGAAGCGATGAGCAGCCTGGGTGGAGCAAACGGCCTGACCAGCCCCGCGGGAGAGCTGCTCAATGTTTAGATATGTGCTATATTTATCCATCTACTTGTACATCGTACGATACTTTCAAGTTTCCGAGCGGTTTATACGTTAGGCTGCCAAGGGAACGTACATCATGCGTAGACGGGTGACGGCGGATTGGATTTCGTCGGTGGACGGCTCGGCCCTGGTGAGCAGGCTGGAGACAAACGCGCGGTCGTCGGGGCGCGAGACCAGCGATACAATGTGCGAGGTGAGTGCTGACCGAAGCTGGGCGACTTCGGGGTGGGACCACACCAGATCGTCGAATCCAACCGTATCCAGTGTGATCTGTGTGGCGTGGGAAAGGAACGAGAGCACTGCAAGAGACGGCACGCTAGAGTCTTCAACTGCATCACCAGCCTCATTCACTTCGCCGCCACCAGCCTCAGCTCCGTTCTTTTCACCAGCCTCATTATCGTTCGTTCCATTACCTGTGCTCTCACCACCCTCATCGTCATTCTCTTCACCAGCTCTGCTCTCGCCAGCCTCATTATCGTTCTTTACATTACTTATGCTCTCACCACCCTCATCGTCATTCTCTTGGCCAGCTCTGCCCTCGCCAACCTCACTGTCTGTCACTTTACCATCTTTGCTCTCATGGTCAATCTCTTTACTGTCGTCATTAGCATCACTCTCACCATTGGTATTGACTTCCGGTGAGTTTGCCTCGTTTGTAACATCAAATTTCTTCGTATTACTGGCGTCCTTCTCAGCACGACTTTGTTCTTCTTCCTTCTTGTCTGCCAATTCATTGTAGCGAATCTCATCACAGAGCTTTTGCGCTATTTCACGATAGAGGCGGCCAATGGCCCCGGTGCTCACAATCTCCCCCTTGTAGATTCTGCCCAGATGGTAATCGGCGAGCAAATGCCCATGCAGCTTAAAACACATAACCTTCAGGCCGCCCTCAAGCTCGTCCAGCTCGCCAACCACCGCCTTGCCGGCCCGTCCTACCGAATCCTCCAAATAAGTCATAAACTGTGTATAAATCTTGCCAATGGTCTCAGTCTCCTTCCGCGTCCACGGAATCAACTCCTCATCATAATCGGTATCGCCGTCGTCGTCGTCGTCGCCATTGCTATATGCCAGTGCCGACGCCACAGACTTGATCTTGTTGATGCTCTCAAGGTCGCCAATGGTACTCTTGATCTGCTGCTTCCAGTTCTCAAACTCAATCGCCAGCTCTCGCCAGCCCCCTACACGGCCAATGTTGTGGTCCTCAAGCGACGCGAAAATGGCCGCCAGGCTCTTTTCCGTAGGCTCGGCCATTGTGTCATCAAACGGACCTTTGGCGTCCCTGCTATCGCCACATGCCGAGGCAATCGTGCCGGAAATCATATCCTTGTTCGATGCAACGCCTTCGTCTAGCACAGCCTGCACCTGCTCAATCCACTTGGGGCGGAACTTTTCGTCGAGCCACGGCTCGCCGGCCACAAGCTCTCGTCTCAGCAGCTTGGAATCGCGGAACGTCTCAATCACGCTTCGATAGAGCGTGATTAGCGCACCAAGCCCGCCACCAAGCGGAGCTCGTTCTAGCCGCATCGCGAATACCGAGTATATCTTTGATGCAAACTCGGTAGTAACGGGCTCATTAGTGGAGCGACGCTCCTCGTCAAGGCACTTGAGCGGCACGCTATCAGCCTTCTGGACCCGCTCGGGCAGCCACTGGCGATACTTTGCAATGTCGAGCTCGATTCTCTCGACCAACTCAGGGGTTTCGACAAGCTTGTACACGTCGCGGTGGTGCCGCAATTGCTTGGTCACGAGCTTCGGGTTCCGGTATGCCTGGTTAATAATATCGAGAGTAGAGCTCGCCAGTTTGAGCCCTTTCAGCAGGTCCTGGGCTCCTTCCTTCCCCTCCCCATTGTCGTCAAGGGTCTTATTGATGAGCGCTACCCGATGGGCCATGAAATGGTCCAGGCACTGCTTGGGTGACATTTCGTGGAACAGCATAGTGGCAATGAACATATCGATGGGCGCAGAGGACTCGGCAGGGTTCTCCATGTCGAAATGTCTCTCCAGCAGCCGCGAAAACTCGGCCTCAAGCCGAGCAAGCTTTGCAGGCTGGCCCAATTGCTTCGCCAGGCGGAATCCGCGAGCAATGGCAACAAGGCTCTCAGTGTGGGGCTTGTGGATTTCAAACTCCAAAAATGTCAGCGTGTTGCGCAGCAGCCCTGCCACAGCGCGTTCCTCGAGCCGTCGCCGCTTGTCAGGCTGGTGGGGGTCGCCAAACCGGCTGGAATTCGACACCCCGGCACTCCACAGCGAGTAATGCTTGAGGCTACATAGCCTGGATAACTTCTCATCCTCTTCCAACGACAGCCGGTCCATCTCGTCGATGGTGTCACTGAGATTGAGTAGATCCTTATACCGCCCGCCAATGAGCGCCCGCAAGTCGTGCATTTTCGCTTCCGACTGACCCACGAGCGCCTGGTTGAGGTACCGCACCTCGCCGACCGTGTACTGCCGGAACAGGTCCTCCCATGACCCAAACTCGCTCGGATCCAACTGCATCGCCCAGCTCTTTGATGATGACGTTGTGTCGAGGTTCTGAACGGTCGTGTCTCGGATAATGTACTGTAATTTAACGACGGATTAATTCACCGCCCACCATTTCCAGGTTGTCGCCAATGCCTTGAAACTCCCCATAGCTGGGGGCCAGGCCCCAGTGGTTGGAAGCCGACGAGGGAAGTGTCTGGAGGGAGGTCTTCGCCCCAGCTCCGAGAGCTCGAGGGCTGGTCCTCGGAAGTGCTGCGCGGCTGTAACGAAGATCGTTACAAGGTTAGTGGGAGGATGGGGGGGAGCCTCCGTCTATCTGGGGAGGAGATTACGCTACCCAGACCTTCGATCCATATGAAAGAATAGAGCGGTTCGACGCTGGCGGAAAAACATACAGATCGTCCCTGTCTTTTGCGTCCGTTGCAGGGCAGCTAAATTACGCACGTTGAACGTTGCATGAAATAACATCCCCCTGACGGAATGAGACAAAAAAAAAAAAAAAAAGCGGACACCATGGCAGGTTTTCACCATCGCTCCTACTACCAACAGTAAATAGCCAGACAGCACCGGATTTCGCAGGCTCAAAAAGCGAGGTGTGATAACGTAACCTTTTAATCTCGGGTCTTTGCATTTTGCCAAACTTACTTCGCTCGTTAAAATGTCCAACCAGGGCTCTTCGCTACTCAACTCACCGCCGGTCGCGGTGTTCTCGTACTGCGCGTCGTCGATTCTCATGACGGTGACGAACAAGCTTGTTCTTTCTGGAAGCTTCAACTTCAACTTCATCGTGCTGGTGGTGCAGTCGGCGGTATGCCTGGCCGTCATCCAGGCACTCAAGGCGTTTGGCGTTGTCAACTTCCGAAACTTCAACAAGGAGGAGGCCAAGAACTGGTTCCCCATCTCCTTCATGCTCGTGGCCATGATCTACACGGGCTCTAAGGCGATCCAGTTCCTGTCCATTCCCGTGTACACCATTTTCAAGAACGTGACCATCATTCTGATTGCATACGGCGAGGTGCTGTGGTTCGGCGGCTCGGTGAGCTCTCTGACCCTTTTCTCGTTCGTGCTCATTGTGCTCTCCTCGATTGTCGCGGCGTGGTCGGACATTACGGCTCCTGGTGCGCCCACGGGCATCAATGTGGGCTACATTTGGATGTTCCTCAACTGCATGTCCAACGCCGGCTTTGTGCTCTACCTGCGAAAGCGAATTAAGTTCTTCAACTTCAAGGACCTCGACACCATGTTCTACAACAATCTGCTCTCCATTCCAGTCATGCTCGTCGGCTCGCTGCTCTTTGAGGACTGGTCTGCCGAGAACGTGGCGCGAAACTTCCCACCAGAGACCCGAAACACCGTCTTCATCATGATGGTCATGTCCGGTGTCTTCTCCCTTGGTATTTCCTACACCTCGGGCTGGTGTGTGCGAGTCACCTCCTCTACTACTTACTCCATGGTCGGCGCTCTCAACAAGCTGCCGATTGCCCTTTCCGGCCTCATCTTCTTTGACACCCCGGTCACTTTTTCCTCTGTGTCCGCCATCATTCTGGGCTTCCTTGCCGGCCTTGTGTATGCCGTTGCTAAGATCCAGGCCCAGAAGGCCAAGGAGCAGTCTCTCCCCACCAAGGCCTAATAGATTTCATTACCCAGGTTTAATAAAATTGAACACTAACTACTCAAGATTAAAAGTAGAGAGGGTCTACGGGGAGCTCGAATACTCCAGTCTCTATATACAGGCGTTGATTTGATATATCCATTGAGTTGTGTGTTGGATATGTAATGCCGCGTTCCGGTCCTCGGAAATTCATTTACGGTACTTTAATTCACGAACGCGTCTCAATAGTTTATCAACCGCGCAGCTTTATGATTGTCACTCATGGGCATCATGGACAATCCGTGCATTTCGTGTATTTCATGTATTTTGTGTATTTTGTGTATTTTGTGTATTTCGTGAATTTCGTGCACCTCGTGTATTCCTGTGTTTTCTCGATTAGATATCGTAAGCTCTCTGACCCTCCAGACGCGTCTAAATATGTGAATTACTGGCATAATATGTCTATACAGCTTGTAGCAAACAAACGTCTCGTACCGCTGGTTGTTGGACAAGTAACCGTCAGAAACCGGCCAGTCTTACCTGATAGAACCATCACTTGAGGATCTGTGATAGAGCCCATTGATAGTCAATTGAAGCATAGGAGCCTGCTATTGTAGTAATACTAATACTTTAGAACTAACGAATGTGTCAGGCTGTGGTGTAAAGCGTGTAGCAAAAAAAAAATCACGTAGCAGCACGCATAGTCGCCGACTTAAAACGCGTAAAACGCGTCCCTATTTCCTCGCAAATGCTCCCCGAGCCATCTAATCCAATAGAGCTATTGATATATAACCAATCACGCGTCCAACTAATGAATTGGCCCTTATTCTGTGCAATTGCGCGAATGGGACAGGGCACATCGCTCTCTATACGCGTCCCGTCAAACAATCACTAACCTTTACCTACGCGTCTAAAAAAAATTGCAATTTTTCAAATATATTAATATTATAACACAGTTAAAAAATAGAATAAAAGGCCTAGCACTAACTGTCCCCTGAAATATAAATATTTAGTAGTCAAGTGGTGGTGAATTTAGACGCTCTCCAAGTTTCGTCGGTCGTAGGCGGCCTTCTCATCCTCGTATCGCTTCTTGTCAGCAAGAGCCTTCTCCTCATATGGCGCCTTGTCGGCCTCGGTCAGAGCCCGCCATCGCTCGCCGAGGATCTTGCCGACCTGGCCAAAGGTGATGTTTGGGTTCTCGGATCGCACATTGTCACGCTGCTCATTGGCGAAGAACATGTACGCAGAGAGGGACCGCTTTGGAGCGTTTGGGTCCTTCTTCCGTTTCTGTGTCCGTCGTGGTCGAGCTGGGGCATCAACGTCTTTAGGCATTGGGATTTAATTTACGCGTCCGGGGGTGGTGTTGTGGTGTGGGCCGAATAGCGCGGTATGGGCTACTATACTATAGTGAAAGTATATGGTGAGATGCGTTTGGCGGTGGCAACCTTCTATTATATACTATGGGGCGGGGTGTTTTTTTTCTTGCTGGGCTGGCGCCCAACAACGCGCCCGCGTGCGTGCGCGCGCACTACGGCGATATCCCTGCCCTCACTAAAACAACGCCCAAAATAGCCGGCCCACCAATAGACAAAAGGGGTAAATGGCCGCTGGGAGAGGGGGTTACTGCGGGTAGCCTATTATTCTCGCTTCTTTATGAGAAGCGACCTGTTGGTAATTGGCGCGTATGGGGGCAATATGACGCGTTTTTTATATTATTAAGGAGTCTACGCAATAGTCGGTATCACAAATCGCGTCGAATTCTGGCCATTTTTGCTACAATGGGTGGGAATGCCGTTCCATAGTAGTGGGACCAAGCCATCGCGTCAAAGTACATTGACGGCTTGTCTCGGACTTTTCTAAATGCAATACTCGTGATTTGACCCATTTCATAGCTAAAGCAGTAAATAGATATGCCAGTGAATTATTTAAGTAGTATTTGGTTTTTTTTGTCAATGTTTGGTACCACTTCTTTGCAGCACTCTGGAGATGAATTGATAAGCGATTACCTTCTACAATCGTGGAGAGCCGATCGAATGGTACCGGCGACATTTGGTGGTATATGTTAGTCTGGCAATCGAGATATTGAATATTCCTAGTAGCTGCAATTTAAACCGCGATTCATTAAATTTCACAATTTTTCCACGCGCCGGACTCGCTACTATAGCTCCTCAGCAGATTAAGATATATCTGCGTGCTATAATGTGACAATAATATATCATATTTTTACATGTACAAAACGCCAAACAAAATAGATGCAAAATCTTCTAGTCAATATATATCAATGATTCGACGAATTCAATGTATTGTATTCGACGACTCAAGAGCGGGGCTTGCGCCGGGGGCTCGTGTTCTTTACCGTGAGATGCTGCTGGGCAGAGCTCGTCCGTGTGGTCGGGCTCTGATCAAGCATCAAGCTCCGGCCCCGGTCTTCCTCCTCAGGAGTCCTGGGCTCCCCGTCGTTAAATGCAAAATTGGGGGTAATGTTGATAATGGGTACGACGGTACTCAATCGCGACTTGGCCTTCTTCTTAAGGTAAATCATCTCCAGGAATCCAATCATTTGGTTCTTGAGCATTTCAACCTCAATCCGACGTCGCAGCATCTTCCGCTTCAAATAATCGTCCAACCTTTATCACAGTTAGTAATCTCTCCCTCACAAATAACTCCAACTTACTTGAGACACTTGTTTTCATCCAACGTCTTGTAGAATGGGAACTGCAACATCAACGTAGTGAAAGATATGCCCTTATCTGTCGCCTCCATCAATGCCTGAGTGCAGAACATCTCATAAACATGCCGTTTCCTTTTGTAATGCTGCCCGGAAATCTCTCGGATGACGGAATTGAGGGCAGGAACATCAACGCGGTAAATGTCACCGGTTCGTGCCAAAGAACGCTCCAAAATAGCCGGCACGGTATGTTTGCCCTCGTAAATACGCAGCGAAAAGAACCCTTCAGCCCGTCGCAGCAACTTGGTAAGATCCTCTTTCTTGATATAGCCAGTTCCCTCGGGGTCAAACTCCACCCACGCGTCCTTGAACTTGCGAATGTCGTGTTTGGTGATATCCAGCTCATTGTTCCTGTGGAAAATGTAGGAAAAGTTTTCAAAGATGAGCGAAATGAACATATTCACAAAGATGTACATCGACACGATGTTCCACGAAATGAACAAAAGATACGCATACGCGTGGTTGCCGCAATCCCCATCATTGATACTGCCATCCTCAGTCGTCACTATCGCACAGTTCGGCGATGTAACTAAGTAGTCATAGAGAATTTGATTCCACCCTTCACCAAAACTCATCCGGAACAACAGCAAAAATGCCTTGGGGACAGTTCTAAAGTTGGCATTAACGCTTCCGTTGGGTCCAATTCGCGTAAGCCCAAAGACTTGAGTAAATGCAATCCCAAACATTAGGAACATGATGAACCATGTGATGAGCAGGTTACCAATGTGTGTGAAGCTTGCTGATGCCGTCTTAAATAGTTGATCCAATCGCTCACTCTTGGGAATCCACAACAACAGCATCCCGACCAATGGCAATTTCTCCATGATGTAGAAAAATTCAGGCATGTCAAAGGCCCGACCGATAAAAGTGATGATCACAGACAAAGTTGTAATGACAAACGCATACGCTTGCCACAAGTGTCGAAAGAAGTGCTTCCTCCCTAACGCATACATTTTCGCAAGCAGCAGCAACTCGTAAACAGCAGACACGGCCAAAATCAGCGATGATAACACACTGTCCGCTCCATGAGGGGCCGGATAATACTCAAGGCAGAGTAACAAAACAATCAATAAGAGCATGCCAATCTCCGCCCATTGAATCCAAGAGTTCTTGTCCAAGGACTTTTGCAGTAGATAATGGCGAATCGTCCCAGGTTGTCGCTGAGGCGGCAGCCGTTTTGGCTTAACGAGCTTGAGTCCCTTCACAGTCTCGTACCACGACAGCTGCTCGTCTGTCAAGTACGCAGTCCCCCTATTTTCGGAGTAGTTCTGGATAATAACCGAAATGAAGAGCGTCAAGATGAAAATTGTACCGAGAATGTTGTAAAAAATGGGGAAGATACCATTGTACCGCGACGCAAAAGGCTGGGGATTGGTATCTCGCCCAGTTATGGCCATGACAGAATTCAAAACGTCAACCCATCCTTCCAGGGATATAACTTCGAACTGCACCAAAAATGCATGTCCAAATGTGTCAAAATCGTAGTATTCTTTTACCACCGCCCGCGGTGTGAGCACGTCCCAGTTAAAAGGATTTGCAGTATACTCATCAACGCACTCACTGAAATTTACAACCCCACCATCCGTGCAGTGGTACAGCTTGCCATTAAAGATATTCAGCCCCCACACGGAGTACGGGAAGAGCAAGCATAGCGAAATGAGCGCAGCACCAACAATCTTGCGGAAACCAACAATAATGACACTGTGGAATGTTTCTTGCGCAGTTGAGGTAATACTAAGCAATCGTAGTGCTCGTAATGCCTCAAAGCACCTCACAAATCTGGAGATATACGCATTGAAAAATGCCTCACTGCAGAAGTTGATCCACAATGAAATGAGCACAAAAAAATCAATTCGGTTCCAGTCGGATCTGAGATACCCGTTTGGCGTGTAAAAGAACCCATCAGCAATAATCTTGATGAGCGCTTCAATCGTAAACACCAGGACAAATACTCCATCAACAATGGTGATCCAGAAAAACTTGGACATATCACTCTCAATCCGCCCAAATTGAACATACACATAAACTGGAGTGTCTATACAAGCCACAATTACCAGTCCAATTGTCGACACAAGCATGACACCGGAGTAAATGTACCATACCATAGGCTTTGGGTTTGCTGCGCCAGGTTGTCGATTACCATAACTCGATGCAACTAAAGATTGGCACATAACACGAAGCTTATGGCCCTGTGGGAACAAATATATCGACCTGTCATAGTTCGGATTCTTCTCCAGATATTTCGCCTGTCGCTTTTGTATGTTTGACTGATTTGATAAGTATTCTTGTGCCATTGTAATCGGATGGGATGTCGTGTCATTTCCAACAGACAATAGTCCCTGAGTATCAGTAAAAGGGTTTTCTTGCATCTTTTTTAGCTTGAAGAAACGAAGAACAGAATCTTTGGCCTTTCTCAATTCCCAGCCTAGATTATACTTTTTGGCGCTCTTTTTTGTAGTGCCCGTTCCCTTGGTCACACTTTCGGAATCTTCCGGTTCGCCTTGCTCTTCGTCCAAGAACCCTTCTACCACTTGACGTTCAAGCAGTAAATCAAAGACATCATCAGCACTCTGGGGATTTTTCGACGATGCCTTTCCTGTAGTCTTCTTCAAGATACCCTTCACCAGCTTAACTCCAGTTGCCACATAATCCGATTGAAAGTTCATTTTTTGCGCGTACTCTTTGATGAACAAACGGATTTGACCTTTGCGCTTCTCTTCAGGCGTAATTTCCAAGTTCTCAGTTATAATGGCAACGAAAAGGTTGAGGACAATGAAATTGGAAAAAATGTACCAACCAATTAGAAATGCGGCAAAGGTAATCGCAATGAACTTATTAGATGCGTTTTCAACAGCCGCATATAAAATTTCCGTCCAGTTTTCAGTGGACGTGACAACGTAAAGGCCAACAAACGAATTTGCAAGGTCAAAGAAAGAAACTTGAAGAACCTCTCCTTCATCTTCATATGGCACTGCTCCTCTATAGAGCAGGGCCGCCAAGAGAGCACAAAGATATGTAAGCAAAAACAAGAATACAGTGAGGTTGAAAATAGTTCTGTAGTTACCCAAGACTTTTGCCCACAGGTCCCTTGCAAATGGCACTGCCACAACGACTCGGTAAAAACGCGCCAATTGGAAGAAAGTCAACCAGGCGTAAACTTCCTCGTGTCTGTGAACTGGCGGTAAAATAATAATAATCGTTGCAATCGCCAGCACTGTGTCAATGAAATTGCTTTTGGAAAACAAAAACTGCTGCCAGTCAGGCAAGTACAGCAGGAAACGCACAATAATCTCGGCAGCAAGAGCTGAGGTAGTCCAAATCTGCCATTTGTAAATAAATTGAGACTGAGTATCTCGATTAGCATCTGTAAGTGTGCACTGGACAATTATATCGGCAAAGATGATAATGGGCCAAACAAAGCCTATATAATAGTATGCTTTGCCGATGCCAGTTCTCGTCAAGTAATCCAGATGGTTACCACGGTGCGTAGAGTGAGAGCCCTTTCTCTTGAATTTGCCAAAAAGGCTATTCAAAATTGATTCTTCTCTCTTGTGTATCATTAGCTCCTCTCGAACGAGCGTGAAAGAGGAAGCAATCACGGCAACTAACAAGTTCATGAGCCAAATATAAAGTACAACGATGCCGCCAATGAAGAAGAGTGCAGACACTAGATAGTCTGTTTCGGTCATGTAGTACATGATGTCTGTAAAGGTGTTTGCCGACATTATAACGAAAACAATTTCAAGCGAATTGAAAACGTTATCAAAAGACAGTGTGTTGCTGTAAGGGTTCGTGTCGCTAACGCAATAGCTATTAGCAGGGCATGTGAATCCTTTTGCTTTGGCACCTTTGGTGCCGTCGGTAAAGACATAGGGCTCTATCTCATATGTATCAGCATTGAGATAGCTCCCACAAAACTGCTGAGTAGTATAATTTGGCTGAATGCCCTCCTTGTCAACCCACACACAGGTTCGGCGAAGAGAGCTCTTAAAACTCTGGACCCCAATAATGGAGAAGATCATCCTGTTCAAATGTCAGCAGCTAGAATACCAGATGGCCAACTAATGTTGTCTTAACTTACCAGAAAAATCCAATGAAGAGTGCAATATTCGTTAGTAGGGGACCCGCTTTTTTAATAGAACGCAAGACAGAGGCAGTCCCTGAAGTTAAATTCAGGAGTCGTAAAATTCGTAAATGAGTAACAACTCGAAATGCAAAAAGGGTATGGTTGTTTTCAACGCCTGATATATTGAGGCCCAATGAAATCCAGAACGCGATCACCGAGGCAAAGTCAACTCTATTCCAGCTCGATCGCAGGTAAGCGCGGTTTGCCCGGATAATCTGCTTTGTTTTCGTATCATTTACTGGCAACGACGTGGCTGTCCGCAAGACAACTGGCATGCTTCGTTGCAATGGAGCTGGTTTTGAAGGATCATCTCCTCCACTTATCTCACCGGGAACCTCGACGAACTTATCTCTTCGAACCCTTTGCTTGAATTTGTTCCACCGGGATACTCGCTGATGAGCTGGGATGAGCTGTGAATCGTCCCAAAGGCCAAATGCTATCACTTTCGCAACAATATCGCAAGTGTAGATAATAAATATGATAAGCATGGCCCAATCCGTCCAGGTCCGTCCCCAAGGAAGGAAGAGCTCCCCATTAGGAAACAATGTAAAGATATTTGGGGCTGTAATGTACGAAAGCAAAACAGTCTCCAAAACTATGCAAATGACCAGTAGCAGCTCTAACCATGAGGAGCTGACAATTTCATTGCACCTCCGCCGAACAGTACTGTTTGGGTCAAATAACTTCAGTGACTTGCCCGCTAGTTTGGGGGCCAAGGGCGCATAAATGCCAGAGGCAACAGTCCCGCCCCCTGTCATCATTGTCGTTGTCTCAAAAATTTCTTCCTCCTCATGGAGATTGAGTTGGAACACGCGGTGTTCGGGATCATACTCGTGTCCAGCGCCCACTAACGACTCATCCGACCCATCCGGATGCTGTTGTGGACGTCTCTCCATTACTTGTATGGGCGACGGATATCGCGGAAGCTCTTCAAATTGCGGTTTGTAGCTGGTGTCCACTGAGGCTAAGTTTGTCGAACTCGCGAATGGCGAAAAGCTCACATCAGTCATACTTGGCGAGGGCAATGGACTATCACCTGGTTCTGCTGGTCTTGCTTGGGCAACTCTCGAGCTAAAAGAACGCATCATTGTCGACAGGTGTTTGGCTGTAGACCTTGGAGAGCCCCCACTACTGCTACCGCCGCCATATTCTTGACTAGGGACGCCTAAAGTCGATTGAGATAAATAGCCTTCTTCATGAATTCCTAACCCTTCCTCAGCAACTCCCAAAGCATCTTTCGAATGGTGGTATATGGAGTGTACTGGGGACGCCGTTGGTGATAATTTCGGCGACACAGAAGCCCCCCTACTCGTATCGGCCAGCCAGGAGCCCTGGCCATCTTTCCCTAATGCTTCCTTTAACCCTGCCTTAATCACATCCAAATGCTGGGGGTTCATGAGATCATTTTCCAATGGAACCTCCGAGTCGGAAACGTTCGAAACGGGCCTTTTTCCCGATTTTACCGACAAGTCTTCGGTGGATACTTGATCTCCGAGGAAAAGCTGTTTTGCGCCTTTATACGCAGTGGAATGCTCGGCGGAATTGGGGTTCAAGTCGTGCAGCGAAATGTCATCTGCTGCCACGCCCATACCCGCGAAATACCCACCATCACTGGATACACTGCCACTTCTGCGCGATCGGCGATCAAGTCCGTCGTCCTCTGGGTAATTAGGACTCATTTTCGGTCCGTTTCATAGTCTAGTGACGGGTTGTTTCAATCTATCTCTTCTATACCTTTGATATCCCTGTAAGAACGACCGCTTCTTCTCGAGTGGAAAACGGGCCGCGCAGACCAAAAATAACACAAACCTCCGGGAATCGGGACATCACCATGTCTTATCACACATTTTCGGAAGACACGCCTATAGTAGCGAAATATAATTATCATGTCTTTTTTGGTTAAAACTTTAAATGCTGTCATATTTAACGCTCTGCACATGAGCTTAATTAGCATCTTAACTGTAGGCATTTTTTGACCCACAATTGCACTTTAAAGAGAAAGATCTCATGGACTGCAATTAATTCTAGATAAAGCGTAGAATGTTACTATTTAAAGTCTGTATATTTTATGATCTATATCATGACATCGTTACAATTTTGATTTTGACGACTTACTGTCGCTTCTCAAGAAGCAGGTTACCAGTAGCGGTCTTAACATGGCCATTGTCGCTAGTGTAAACAGTGTTACCAGCGAGAATGGTCTCGATAACCTTACCGGTGATCTGTCGCTGGTGGTATGGAGACAGCTTGTTCTTCCAGTGCATTCGGGTCTGGTCAAGAGTCCACACGGCAGCGGGGTCGAAGATGCAGAAATCGGCGTCCTTGCCAACCTCGATGGAGCCCTTTCGGTGATCGAGACCGACCTGGGCAGCGGTATTCTTACCCATCCATCGAGCAATGTCGCCCAAAGTGATCTGTGGGTACTTCTTCTGTGCCTCGGTCCAAATAATCGGGAGACCAAGACCAACGGAAGCAATACCGCCCCACGCCGACATGAAGTCGCCAACCTCGAGCTGCTTGAGGTGTGGAGTGCAAGGAGAGTGGTCAGACACAACGGTCTGGATATCCCCCTTGAGAAGAGCATCCCAAAGCTGGGCTCGGTTTGCGTCGTTTCGGATTGGTGGGCAGCACTTGTAGGAGGTGTTCTTGTCTGGGATCTCCTCAGCGGCGAAGGTCAGATAGTGGAAGCAGGTCTCAGCAGTGAGCTTGATGCCGTTCTTTCGGGCCTCTCGCACCAATGGCAGGGCCTGGGCAGAGGCCAAGTGCACAATGTGGAGGGCAAGGTTTGGAGTCTTTGGAGCAGAGTCCACAATGCTCTTGATAGCATCGACCTCGTAGGAGTCTGGTCGCGAGTCAAGGAAAGTCTGGTAGGCCTCCGGCTTCTTTCCGGAGTTATCGCAAGCAGGCTCCTCCTGTGGAGCCTGCTCGGCGTGGAACATCATGACGGTGGGCTGGCCCTCGAGAGTCTTCATGGCGAGTTCCATGTCCTGCTTAGACACAGCTGGGAACTCATCGACACCGGATTCGATCATGAAGCACTTGAAACCTCGAACACCGGCATTGACAAGCGGAATAAGCTCCTTCTCATTGCCTGGGATAACACCGCCCCAGAAGCCAACATCGACCCAGCACTGGCCCTTGGCAGCGTTGATCTTTGTGTTGAAGTTCTCGACAGTGGTGGTTGGTGGGATAGCATTGAGCGGCATGTCAATGACGGTGGTCACACCGCCAGCAGCAGCAGCCTTGGTGCCGGTCTCGAAACCTTCCCACTCGGTTCGGCCTGGCTCATTGAGGTGGACGTGGGCGTCGACAAGACCTGGCATGACGACGAGGTCGCCAACGTCCCGGGTCTCGGTGACGCCATGCGCCTTGAGCTTGGCATCTCGTTCGGAAAGGTCAGTGACAACCTCGACGATCTTGCCAGCAGAGTAGATGACCACCGCAGGGACAAGCTTTTCGCCGATGAGAACCTTAGTTGAAGTGATAGCCTGGGACATGTTAAAAAGCAGTTACAGATCGCCTCGAAAAGGAAGTGTGGAAGTGTGGTATAAGATTTTTTACGCACGGAATCTACAGATCTTTTATAACTGTACCTTCTACCTGGGTCGCCTAAGCACCGATGCACGTTTGCGAATGGACAATGCGGAGTTCCACATTGTCGCTCATGTCCGATACTCAGGTCTACTATGTGTGCGGCTTAACGCAAGAAAAAGTTCCACCGGCAACACCCGAACAAACAACTGTAATATATATGCCTTTGCCGACGGCTACAGTATTAGAAGAGCACTGCATATAGCTTCTATTGTACTTCGTCACAGGGATGTATAGTTCAAAATAAATATTTTTGGCCACGTATTTTCTATAGAGAACTGTCGTACGGACTGTTGAGCATGCGTTATACTCGTAGACCCGTGCAGACTAGCTATAGGGTACAGAGATTTCGGGCATTTTTCGTGGGGTGCTGGGGAGCCAGGGTGAATAACTCTCCACTCCAGTACGTAATTAACTGAGCCGAGCTCGATTGATGCATGATAGTGTATAATAGATGGCAATCAACAGCGTATGAACGTCGTTCAATTAACCTATGTGATACACGGTTTAGCAGGATTTTTACTAACAGCTTGCCATGTACTTTCATTGGTTATATAACGAAATGGAAATGACGTAATGAGTATCTTGAAATTAATGCTATCTGAAACATTGGTGCATATTATTGTGATCGGTTTTTACTAGTTGTGCAAGTTAAATGCCAAATATGAATTTGTTATTTTTTTATAATTATTGAGTTTATACTCTCTATTATGTAGGGTATTCAATTTCAACTGGAAGGATCATTGCTTTGATATATGGCAATCCTTTAAAAACCAAAATTGAAATTATATAGCTCGTTTGAGTTAATTCTTGAAAACACTCAAAATATTATTTCTATCTCATTATCATAAATAATAGAACTATGAATTTTATTTGTAAATTACCAGCAAGATTCTTGCGCTTATCAGCTGTGCTGGATTAAATTTACTGGTCCTTTGAGGGCTATTGGTTTTTTTTTTGTTTACAGATGAATATCAACCTTTACTGATATTGGATGAAATTATTATGGAATTATGAAGGAAATAGGGAGTTCCGGTGAGTTATTTTGAAATATTACTACAATGTGCATAAGCAATCATTGGCATAATTCACAGCTGCCCAAGAACGACGCTGTATGCCTAATTGTACCCATATCGGTTATCCTGCTTAACCTTCTAATGTTGTACAACCCAAATTGGTGTAATGTAAAGTTTAAACCACTCTGTTTTCGTATTTTGATCTCAAAGAATACCGACCCCTGTACATTCGTAAAATGTCCCCAGATTCAAAAACCGAAAAGCACGGAAAGAGGCTTGTGAATTAACATGCATATTAAGATTTAATAAATTATACAGATACATCGCTGTCGTCGTTAGAATCGTAAGTCGTAACATAATCATCATCATTAGCAGGGAACACAGACAGGTCAAAATCGTCCAAGTCCAGTTCCCGCCCGCTGAACTTGGTAAAGTCAATCTCCACACCAGGATAGTACTCTTCGCCAACAATATCCTCCCAAATCTGACGGAAGTACCTAGATAAGGACTGCAGTCCCCGAAGGAACCCCAAATCGGCGGTCTCCGGATGCTTGGGTGGAGCCATGGTTTCGGGAGGCAGCTTATCTTCGGCAGTTATGCACTGGGCAAAATCAATAAGCTTAAACTTGATATTCAAGTTCGCAACCTTGCTATCATCACCGCCGTCATACATCAACAACAGGCTCGAGCCATAGAGCCTGTATCCAGTCAGCTGCTTAATAATAGACTCCAGCTCACTGAGACGCTTCAAGATCACAGGAATATGCCGCAGAACTGAGCCAACCGAGACGCCATCGTAGAGGAACTTTCGAAGACATGCTCGGAACTGAGAACCAGCCTTGACACCTCTGCCAAAGTACTTGTCCTGGTAGAAATACTTCTGTTTCTCCACGTCCCAAGCCTGCATTCCGCAGATACGCACGCCAAGCTTCCGAGACGTGGTTTGGCGGCACTTCTTTGCCTGGGAACTCTGCTTCTTAGCGGTGGCATCTACACCATACTGGCGCGTTCCCATCTTCAGATCCATAACACATGGCCTCTTCATGCCTCTGGTTAGGTCCTCGAGAAGAATAAACCGTTCGGTGGTGACAAAAACACGCCGTTTCTTGAGTCCTGGCACCAGACTGGCAGAAAGGTTCTCTGTGGAGCTTGGCGACATCGGCGGTGCCCGACTCTCGTCCTCTTCTTCCATGTGGAACACACTCTCGTCGGCGTTCATTTCTTTAGCCTCGTCATAGCTGATCATGTCGTAATCTTCCTCCTCACCGGCGTGTTCGTCATCGCCGTCATGCGAATAGTCGTCTACAACAATAGGCGAGGAGCCGGTCTCATTTCGCGGGCTCAGGATGAGTGAGCTCTTCTCACATACAACAGGAACGTCAATGCCACCATCAGAACGCAACCCACCGGTAGTCGCACTACTCCCTCCAGTATGCTGTCGGTCAAGAGATCCGCCATAGTCTTCTAGGTTGGAACTTCGAGTGTGGTGGAGATCGTTCAAGTGTCGATTGGAGCTCGACCGCGACAGTTCGCTGAGACTCTTGCGGTGGGACACCGGCTCGACTGGTCGCGGCGAAGATGAGACCGAGTGACGGTGCCGAAGCTCACTTCCAGAGGAAGGACACTTAAATGCAGACGCTGGTCGCATAGTGGGGGGTCGCGGGGCAAAAACTTCCTGCAATACCAGGTCACGAAGCTTGCGGTTGACAGTAGTTGCTCCCCACCCACTTCGTGGGCTATTCGATGACCCCCAGCATCCAGGATTTCGCGGGCTATAACCAGTGCTGCCGTTTGGCGGAGTGGCACCAATGTAGTCGCTACGCTCGTCAATCGAATCCGGCGACGGAGCAGAAGAAGAGTACTTTTTGAGCAAAGAGTCTGGGATAATGTGAATGTTGTCATCGAGAACAACCTCGTTAACCACATCCTCGCCATTGCCGTCGACCGCCACGACGGAGGGGCTGTCAGGGTTCTCCATCTCAGTGTCCATATCGTCCTCCTCTTCCTCCATAATCGTACGTCTCACGTTGAGAACTCCAATGTACTTGGGCATAAACTTGAGCAGTGATTCGTGATTCTGCTCAATAGTCTCGTACCACGTGTTCTCACGGTTAATTAGTGCCTTGCACACGGCTCGGCGAGAGAACCGGAAGATGGCAGTGTGCCCACCAACCTTATGCTGGAACGGCGTCAGCTCGACCGATAATGGGAACTTTTGCAACTGGTTCTCCTCATCATCATCTTCGAAAGAGGAGCTCGGGCGGAAGGGCGGCGATTGCGTCTGAGGGGGTGCGAGCTTGTTTTCTGGCGCCAAGTGAGGTGGAGAGGGCGGGATTTCAATCCTGGGCGGGGCGGCCTCATGCTTGGGCTTGTCTTTCTTGATGATTAGTTCGGCCGCCCGGGGCTGCTCCTCGGACGGTGGTTCAGCATTTAGATCCAAGTGATCGACTAGATGCTTTGGGGTATGCGGGAAGTACGTAGCCGACGAGACCTGGTCCAGCTTTGGCTTGAAAGACTTTTTAGGTGAACGGTGATGCAATCTACTTTTCCCTGGAGACTTGTCGCCAGTCTCCGGGTGAACGTTCTCATTTTCTTGGGTCGATTTTGGGTGCACCAGCTTCTTGCTGTCGAGCTGGCCGGGGGCCATCAAGTCTGGCGGAGTCGATTTGGACTTCTTTTTCACGGCAGAGCGCTTCTTCTCCGAGGAGCCAGGTGTCGTCGAGTGCTTCCTGCGCACCTCGCGGAGCAGAGCATCGCCCTTATCGCTCTCATCATTCTCTTTAAACAGCCTCAGCGACCGTGATGCCTTTCGCGATCGCGGATTGGGACCGCCGTCTTCATCTGACTTGTCCAGAGAGGACTCTGAGGCCGCCAGAGGCCGCTGGGTCTTTTTTGTCGGTTTGGGCCGGTTGTTTTTTCTATGCATCATGGTCATCATGGAGTTTTTGGCCGGAAGCGACAGTGACAGCTCGTCGCTGTGATCTTCATAGAGATTGTCCAGCGGCAACGCTGACCGACGCCGGAAGTTTGCTGGCGGCACGTACTGGGGCACGTTGGCGCTAGCTACCTTGGTGTAGTCGGGCAGCGAAATAGCCGCAAATGAACTAGCACTACCGGCACGCTGGCGCCTGGTGTCAACAGGCTCTGCCAGGCTCGGATGAACAATGTTATTGTTTAGTTCGGTACCCATGGCAGCATGAGCGGATGGTTGTAGTAGAACAGATCAAGGTGTCAAGTCTCTGAAAAATAGTCAACCTGCAGCACGTAAAATGCACTTGCTCGATGGAAATGCACCAGACTCAGCAGGGTAATATAATACTCGTTACACCGTCACGACCCCTTTTTTCTTTATATATAAAAATATGGCAGTGACAGGATACAAGTACACACGAGATAGGGGGAGGTGATACCAGCAGATAAGACGAGCCAAATCTATGGAACACAAACGGCAATAAATAAATGAAATGGAAAATATTACTTTTCACACAAGACAAAACTAGTTTTTATATTCTATTTGGGAAGATCTTCTTGGTCTTCTCATTCTTTTGCAACAGGAAGGGTGCCGCCGCAGAAATACTTTCCAGGTATCCACTCACGACCTTAAATGATAGAGTAAGAGAAGAAGATTACAGGGGGTGGGAGGCAAAAATATAGTGTGGGTGGGCGGGCGCGCAGTCCGGTGCCCGCATAGTAGAGGGGGTGAGGCGCGGCTGAGATGACATGAAACACCGTGATCACGATGGACCTATGGCGCGGAGCCATTTGGCACACGGGAGCAAAGTGAATGGATCGTGGTTACCCCAGCACTCTAAGCCATAGGGGGTTACAAGGTGGAGGCTAGCTATGGAGAAGGCAATCCTTGGCCATTCGTGAGGTGGTGTGGTGTGGTGATGGGCTACGGCTGTGCGGCCTGCGCTTCCCGCTTAGGTTGCATCGTAGGTGCATATGGGTAGAGCTGAGGACGCTCAATGGCTCCACGGCATCAGCAAGAGGCGGTGCGTGACGTCAAAAAACGTGTCAATTGTACCTGCGGATTTGGAGAGCTGCCGCAGATGGGCAGCATATCCACGCGTACTGGGCCACTCCTTTTTAATAATTTATATTAGTCTTTTTTGGTGGGGAAAAGATACAGCACCTTGAGATGCTAGATGCATTTTATTCTAATCAATTAATTGGCTCGTCTATCTGCTTCAATCTATATATTTTGAGAAGAGCCAATTGGGTCCTTGTTCCCTCCCCTGTCCCATTGGCCGTTGGAGCAGCCTTTAAACATTGGTAGGCGAAAACCTTGGGGAAGTCATCGTCGATCAACCTTAACCCAAGGCGCCCCTCCCTCAAAGTGGTGGGCGCCCTCTTCGGCGGCCCTTTTACTGCACATTCACGTGACTACTTCCTTAATAGGAAGGTTCAAGTCACGGAACGATAGATGGGATTGTGAGTGGGGGCGCGCACGCCAGAGTTGTAAGCTTGCACTCCAGTTTAGGATTCCCGTCCCGGATAGCCTAATCAGGCCATCGTTGGGAGCATTAGATCCACCACCCCAAAAAAGACCGGCTTTAGTGCGGCTCCGCGAGGAACTGCGCACGCCTAGGGGCCAACACGGACAAAAAAGTGAAAAAAACTCAAACCTCCACTTTCAACCACAGTCGTCACATAATAATCATCAACAATGGAAAACGATAAGGGTGTCCTCGTATGTTGAAATATTGGACGGAGAATGAAATGTCCATGAAAAGCAATATGAAATAAGCTAACCCCTCAAAAGGTCGAACTTTACGTTCCAAGAAAGTGCTCTGCCACTAACCGAATCATCAAGGCCAAGGACCACGCCTCTGTCCAGATCAACATCGCCAACGTCGATGCTGAGGGCCGAGCCATCCCAGGCGACAACACCACTTACGCTCTCTCTGGCTACGTCCGAGGCCGAGGTGAGGCTGACGACTCTATCAACCGACTTGCCCAGCAGGACGGTCTCCTCAAGAACGTCTGGAGCTACTCCCGATAAACAAAATGAATGCTACGTTGATCTAATATAAAAAAACACGTTCATGACTCCAACAAAGCTTGATTTCTCGAGGGAAACGGGTGAGATCATGTTTTTGGGTTGGCTATGGGTTTGTAGAATCCGTTCCAGTCAAGACCTAGAAGCAGGGTCCGTCGTAGAGAGCTGTGCTGACTCTGATCGGACAGCTCAGTAACTATAGATTGCACTGCTGGTATGATATTTCCGTTCGTTAGGATCAGCTGCAGCGCTTCGTCAACCGTAGCCGATATCTTATCGTTGAGGATAAAGCTGTCCTCAGCTATCCGACGTATCACGTTAAGGTGAACGTCGATGACTTGTTGCAGCGTGACGTTCTCTGGCTCCCGCTTTAGTGTATCCATGACCGTAGATATTTCTTTCCAGTGGAAAGGTATGACAGTCTCAGATATGTAATGGCTCCATGTCCACACAAAGTGCCTCGCGTGGTGGTTTTGAGCAGTGCTGCTCCCTTTGAGATGGTGCATAATTCTTAGTAGACGCAGCAAATGCATGAATACAGCGTCATAGAGGTGGATAACTGTCGGAGTCAGAATGAGATTGAGCGGCGAAGGAACATTATAGCACAGTTGGAGCGCGTCTGTGCCATTGAGGTCGGGGATCGAGCTCTCGCACCCACTGCGTATGCCAAAGTTCAGGTACCCCCCGCCAGAGACGTGCTTGTTAATCCCCAGCGATAGAATGACTTGCTCCGTGACCTCTGAGAGTGTTTGGTTGATCTCCATGGACAACGGTGGCCAGCGGGCATGGCTGCGCCCTAACATATTAATCCCTTGGTCTCCAAATAGAGAGTGTTCAATGCCTACGGTAAGCACGCCGGAACCTAACAAATAAACCTGTCGCAGTAAACATGTGTGATCGCCAATGTTGAGGTTGGAATCGGAGTTGAAGATGCTTAACACGAGGCGGTTCGCCAGCTCATGTTGAAGTGTAATAATCGAGTGGAACGACTCGTGAAATACGACCTCTACCGGTATCTGATGACGCTGCTGGCCCGAGACTTGAGTTCCGTTAAGAATTGCCAGACATATCTGGTCGAGAGCATCATCGGTGTTCTCACTACCCTCAGGTGGCTCGTCCATCGCCTTTAGCAAGCTGTTAAATTTATCTGTGATGGTCGGTTTAAGCATATCAACATCCTCGCAAGGCTCAGAGGGTGGTAGCAGTGTTCTTTCTCGTTGAAATTGCTCAATACGCTTATCGAGTTCTGCAAAGCTCGTCATATCAAAGCACCATGTCAGTTGGAACTGCCTCTGCGCATTAAGAGCAGCGTTGGTATCGTGATCGCCATACCGGGACAGAACCAAAAAAGAGTTTAGCGTCTGGAGAACCTTTACAGCGAGGGACCAATCAAGAAATCGCGGGATTCTCGCTCGATCCAACGTGACCACGAGATCATTACCGGCGACGGTTTGGATTATAACATCCGGCTGAGAGGATATGTAATCCACTTCGCGCCAGAACAGCTGGCGATTGCCCAGTCCAATCATATCCTGAAGGCCCAAGAGCCACGGCTCGCTGGCTCTTTGCAGCAGCATTCGCGTGAGCATAAAAAGGTGCTGGTCGGAGTGTTCGTATTCGGTGGCACGGTCAAACAGCGTGTCCAGCAGTTTCTTGGCAGTTGGTAGTCTATTAAGAGAGATGGGTTTTGATACGTCGCCGCATCCGAGCAGTCCTGCAAGGAGGGAAATTACCCGGGCAGGGCGGTTCACCTGCTCCACCAGCGCCAGCAGAGGGATATTCAACTCAATGCCGCTCATTTGCCGCTCAATGCGGTTGACAATTAAGTCTATGCAGTCTGCAAAAGCCATCAGCACAGGGCTTTGCTCACCTTTGGGGGTGGCCCTGACTTTGGCAACGGTATATCGCAGACGCCTCAGGCGACTCCCACAATTGGAAAACAACTCAATGACGCCCTCAATGGCGCGCCAGGAGCATCCTGGAGTCCGAATCTTTTCGTGCGTGGGCACAAACGCGAGCCGCTTGTCGGAGAAATAAAACAAGAGAGACTGTCTGCCGAGGGCAAGGTTGTAAAGGCTGAATATGAGCTTGTCAGTGGGGATATTGAGCACTCCAGGCGGTTCCAACTCTTGTATAAACGTGTCAACGACCTCAATTGGCCGCTCGGAAAGGAAACGCGCCAGCGACTTTGCGTTGTTTTCAGATAAGCTGTAGAAGCCATCCCAAGATTTGATCGTCCAGTCAAACGGTTTCAGGCATTCTGGATCGCAAAAGTCGTCATTGTCGTCTTCTACGTTAGTATCAGTACTACTAGAGTACTCTTCAAACAGCGCCTGGTAGTCGGGGGGCGTATCGTGTTGTTTGTGTCTAACATTGAATGGATCAGTGATAATACTTTCAAGCTCGTCTTCATGCGCGTTCTCCACGGAAGAGCCATCCTCCAAGGGTATAGGCTTGAACAGAAGGCTCTCATGGCCCTGCCTCACATGCGTGAACTGTTCTTTCGGAACGTCGAACGCATTTTGCATATTTGCATTGTTTTTTATGCTACCATCTATATGTGTTTGGCCCTGTTGCCAGTGTCGTTTTTTCGCGCGCCCAGAAGTGATTATCACCGTTCTGCGGGCTTACCCCTGAGCTCGCTTAACAACAGCTTTATATTGTATACTATGGGCAAAAGCTATGAGAGTATAGAAGAGTTGTAAGCTATTTAGCCTGTAAAGGTAAAAAAAGCTAACCCAGTAGTGCTTATATTCGCAAGAGGAGATCACAGTTGCCTGGGATCTATGTGATTCCTGAAACTACCTATAACGGCCCGCTGGAGATGGATCTGAGCCAACCCATTTTCTCAGTAAAGGACATTGCATCCTCCAGTGTCTGGCAGGGGGTTATATTTGTGCGCTCCCGCCAGTCACCCTTTTTCGGAGGGGTCTTCCGGTTCGAGGTGCGCTTCGCAAAGTACTCATGGATCCAGCAGTGGTTGTCGAACTGCGACGAAGAGGCGGACTTTTCACCGCCACAAAAGCTCCAGCAACAGCACCTCCAGAACCCACTAAGCGGTGACAACTACCCGCTGATTGTGCTCACCTCCGAGTGCCATTCCCCTCACCTGGCGAGCCTCGCCCAGTACTGCCTCACCGGTCTGCGACAGTTAGAGACTCAATACACCGTTACAGGAGCCCCCTTCAGCCGGGCGCTCTACGCACTGCTGCGGCTGGTCCAGTGGTTTGATCTGGATCACTACGCTGACCTGGCCCGCGCGGACGTTCAGATATCCAAATCATCGTCGGTCCTCTATAATAGCGGCAACCTCATCAGTTTCACCCCTGAACCAGTGGCTACCCGCGTCGTTGAGATATTACGCAACAGGTCTCACTAACCACTCATTCCGGTACACTCCTTTTATTACAATGAATGAACGGTAGTGCTACTCCGATATGCATTGCCGGCGCATACATCCACGTGTACCAAACATCTTCCTCCCCCCAAAATATGAGCCTGCTTGATATTATTATTTACTACAACGTGCTATCAAGCCGACGGAAAACACTACGCAACATTACCTAGCACTATAGAAGTGATGGTGGAGGTGCCAAGTGGATCCACTGCTCATGGGGTTCTTTTTTTTGTTGGGCAAAAGCGGGTGGAAAAATAAACGGCTGCATTGAGACAGTGTCGTATCGCGGGTTTATCGCATGCCGCTCATAGTTAGAAACGGCACTGTGTTCCTTACAGCGGGGGATAATAAAGCCGGCATGGCGGGAAAAAAAGCCAAAAGTCCTAAAATAATCCGCTCGAAAAAAGACCTGGAATGGCCCCCGATCTACTGTAGGAGCACTGTGGTGTGGTAGTTTGTGGAGCCGGGAATTGTCCACCACTTTGGAGACGGTGGAGGCTTAGCATTGTCGAAGGTGATGCATGTAAGAAACATCCGTCCCTCTCTCAACTCTCACTCCCCCAGAACGCGACGCATTCCAAAACCGCCCACGCATTATAATATAATAACCCATTACTAAGGCTTCCAAGGCACCTGCTGCTAGGCACGTAACGGGTTCCAGAAACACATACCATCTGATAAACATCCTCCCCGCTTCCTTTCACTCCCAACGATTTACCCACCGCAACCAGAAAGAAGGCCCGCGTTCTAGCCCTCACACAGCAGAACAACCAAACCTTCTTGTGTCCCTTTATCCTCGGTCCTTTTATATACTTGCTAGACGTTTGTTAGGAGTGCAGGCGTTATTTTTGGTTTCCACCTGCGGCATTTTGGATATTCCGGCGACCTATTAGGGTGTTATTTTGACCCTCTCCCTTCTTTTTCGTGACAAGAACATCTGGAATGGGCTCTGCAAGCACCAACCGCAGCACCCCATCGCTGCTCTCGGCGGCGACCGACACTGAGGAGTCGTCGAAGCGGTTTTTCAAGAGCAAGAACCGCCAGCGGGCCATGACGGCTCCTTCGAAGCGCGAGGACGAGTCGAGCGAGTGCGATTCGCCTGCCCGTGAAGGGTCCTCCGACCCCGAGGACAGCTCGGGATGCGATAGCCCGCCCAACATGAGTGCGGCCCAGCTGGCCAAAAAACAGGGCGTCGAGCCGCACTCGAACTTCCCGCAGAAGCTCAAGAACTTGTTCAAGTTCAACCTGAACTCGTCGGGGTCGCCGCTCCACGCAGCGACCCAAGTGCACACGCCGAATGAAGAGGACGTGGTCGCTTTCCCGACGGTCGAGGAGTCGTCTCCTGGCACACCGCCAAAGAGCACGGAAGACTCGCTGCTGCAGCCGCCGCAACAATCACGTAAGCTTTCTCGGCTGCTGCGGTTGCGGTCCCCGTCGAGTCCAGCGGCCGTGGTTCTCGATGAGCAGACGCCGCCGCCCATGCCGGGCTCGAAAACTACAGGCACCTCGAGCCCCGTGCTTGGCGAGTCTGGTAACAGTGTGCAAAAGGCCAATCCGTACTTTACCTACCAGGGGCTACCGCCGTACAAGGAACAGACGGAGGACGACGGAGAGGCCATGGCACCAATAGTCGTCAATAAACCGAGCAGCGAGTCGACATCGACATCCTCCTCTTCTTCCTCCGATGACGATGATGCCGAAAAGGAGGATAAGGCGGCGTTAGTGCCGCCAAATCGAGGAATTCTGTCGCGCAACCTGCGAAGAGTCGCCTCGGCACCCAATGGCATCAAACAAATGCTTTCCAAGAGCGAGAGCCACGATGCCATCCGCGAACAGGCCATTTCGGAAAAGACCTCGACGGACTATCTTGGCGAAGACAAGTCTGCGACTATGGTGCCGTCTGGGCTTGAAAAGAACATTGGAACCCTCGACCGCCTCACAGTCGCCGGGTCCGGGACGAGCACGCCGCAAAAGTCCGGCAACCGGTCGCGGGCCGGGTCTAAGAGCTACAACCGGACATACTCGTCGAGCGCTACCAAGATCAGAGACGCCGAGGTCAATTCCTCGTCGTTCCGCAAGATCAAACTGCTTGGCAAAGGCGACGTGGGGTCTGTCTACCTTGTGCGCGAAAAGAAGACCAATCATTTGTACGCCATGAAGGTGCTTAACAAGAAGGAAATGATCTCGCGGAACAAGATCAAGCGGGCGCTTGCAGAGCAAGAAATCCTCGCCACGTCGAACCATCCGTTTATTGTAACATTATACCATTCCTTCCAGTCGGAGGACAACCTGTACCTCTGTATGGAGTACTGCATGGGCGGCGAGTTTTTCCGGGCGCTGCAGACGCTCGAGGGCAAGTGTCTCCGCGAGCAGGACGCGCGGTTCTACGCCGCAGAGGTAACAGCGGCCCTCGAGTACCTGCATCTCATGGGGTACATTTACCGTGATCTCAAGCCCGAAAACATCCTGCTCCACCAGTCTGGCCACATCATGTTGTCCGATTTCGATCTCAGCAAGCAGAGTGGCTCGGAAGGGGTGCCGACCATTGTCAATGGCGGCCGGTCGGGCACCTCTGTTAGCAGTATGCCGGCAATTGACACCAAGGCATGTATCGCGGACTTTAGAACCAACTCGTTTGTGGGAACCGAGGAGTACATTGCACCCGAGGTGATCAAGGGCAACGGACACACCTCTGCGGTCGACTGGTGGACCCTCGGCATTCTGATCTACGAGATGCTCTACGGCACCACGCCGTTCAAGGGCAAGAACCGTAACTCGACCTTTGCCAATATCCTTAAGAACGACGTGCACTTCACAGAGGGCGCCAATTACCAGTCGCTCTCGTCGCCGTGCAAGAGCCTCATCCGCAAGCTGCTTATCAAGGACGAGAACAAACGGCTCGGGTCTCGAGCCGGCGCTTCCGACATTAAGGCCCACCCCTTCTTCAAGACCACGCAGTGGGCGCTGCTGCGAAACCAGACGCCGCCGATTGTGCCCAAGTACGGCAAGGCTGACCCAGCGACTAGCGCCGACAAGACAGTAGACAGCCTAGTCGGGGAGTCGATTGAGTTTGTGGAAAGGAAGAACCGCGGCGGCAAGGGCACCAGCGCCCCCCGGGACGAGAGTGCTACCGAGGATCCGTTCCAGAACTTTAACTCGATCACTTTGCACCATGCATGGCTCGAGGATGAGCAGGAGGACGACTCGGAGGAGGAGATTACCGACGACTATGTCATGCTGGGGTACAATGTCTCCTCCAAGCGGGTCCCTGCGCCCAAGAGCATCAAGGCCGGGTCGAGCCATGCGGCACACAAGCCGTTTGCCATGAAGAGCGCCTATGCGCGGTGAACTTTGCATATTTATATGACATTAATTTATTCCGACTAACAGATATATATTATTTGTATAGATGATTTATGATGTACATCAGCCATGGCCATTTGTAATCAGAAGCTAACTCGGTATAATCGCTGTGAAATCACAAGGTTATGGCATCAGTATTAGAGCCTCGTTGCCGAGCCAATCTCTAATCAACTATATATTTTGAATATGTCTTGTCGTAAATCTATCATTTTCGTTTCTCGTTAACTTTTGCGGAACCAACTGTTTGCTCAGCACACCTGAGCAGTAAGGCCCTTCGTCCAGGTGTAGCTGCCCAATATAACTACAACGAGTGAGAACCCCAACAAGACGCTCGTAGCGGCGTACAAATAGGCATAGCGGACCTGCCTGAGATTAACAATTTCACCAATAAAGGTCGAGACCGTGGAAAAAGAGCCACAGAACCCATCCGACAAGGCGGCAATCACCTGGCACTGCGTCTGGGACGTGAGGATGGGCGTCAGCGGCGAGTCGTCGCTCTTAATTCCACGACGAAGAAGTATGAAGATGGCCACGAGAATGGTCGCCAGGATATTGGCAAAGAATGTACCCACATAGAACGACTTGTAGAGTTTGTTGAGCAACCGCGCTAGCCAGAATCGCGCATACACGCCAAACGGCGCGAAGACGCACACCAGGGACCAATACCGGAAGGACGGCTTTACAATCGCCAATACAAGAGTAGTGATCCACCCAGCAATGCCCAAAGAAGCCATTGTCCATTCAATATGCCGCTCGTGTTTGTGCAATTGCCAGTCGACTTGGCCCTTTTCTAGCGCGCGACTGACGTGCCGCCCTGATAGGAACCCGGCCACAGAGAGAGCGAGCGTCGCAATGCAGTAATTGAGCCATAGCATTACCCCGTATCCAGAATTGGGCAGGTTAAATCCCATGGTGTTGGTGGAGAGCTCGAACAGCTCCACCATAAAGGTCGAAAACGATGTCAGACTCCCGCAGAACCCGGTAGCGAGGGCCGTGTATATCGGAATGTCAGCAAACGAGCTATATCGCCTTCCATAAAAGTTCTTTACTATCAGCGAGTCGAACATTGGCCTGCTGTTGAACAGCATACCGAGAATAAAACACCCGGCAAAATTGGACCATAACACCGTGCCGCCATAAGGCTCCCCGTCAAACGTTGTCAAGCGAGTTAAGCCCACTCGAGCCAGGGAGCCGACCATTCCCGCGAACGCCATGGAGGCGTGGCCGAGAAGCAGAATAGAGAATATGGGTTTCCCCATGGCATATGAGAGAAAAGGTCTGTTATGCAGGCCTATATGTATGCCAAGGGTCAATAGCTGTTATAATATGCGGGATTATGACTCCCCCTCCAGGCCCTTAATACTAAAAAGCGCTAGCAAATCTCTCACCTAGCCTTATAAACTGCTTATATAGTCGATTGTATTTCGATTTTTCGATCAGGTTTGGCTGCCCTTACCAGGATTCTTAACCCATGGAAGATCAGCACCGCTCTCGTGCAGGTTCTGGAATTTTTTGTTCGTGTACCCCCATTCCTTACAGGCCGGCGGTTACAAGCGGTTACACATCCCAACTCCCCACCGGCAACTCATCTCCGATTTCATTCAGTAACGTGCCCATCATCACGAGACATCGCAACGGCCCGTCATAAAAAAATTTGTTCAACAGGGTCCAGCCGCGTCCCCTGTCAATAAAAAAGTCAACTAGCAGAGTACCCAATGTCTGTGAAAGGACATTAAAAGCCAGGTATACATGTAGATAGACAGCCGGCTTGTCGCCTTGTGTGCGGATCCGGTCAGCAAAATAATTAATTGACCACCGTGCGATTACACGCAAAAACTATATGGACTAATGAGTAGCAAATGTAACCGCTGGTTTGCGGATCGGGCCAGGTCCGGGTTGAGAGAAATGGCATGATGAAATATACCCGCCCCGAGTACCCCGCCTATCAGTCGAGTCATTTCGTCAGCCGTTTATAAAATGCTGGAGCCGCTATTTTCACCTAAAACAGCTCATTTGTACCGAGACCTTGTAGCTCTTTTTCGAGTATATATATGAACCAGCTGCGGCAGGTTGCGAGGGCGTTGAACATAGTGCCGAAATACAATATGAATTACGACGGGTTTTTGAAGAAGGACGACCTGATTTGTAAGTAGCTTGAGGATGGACTTGCTCGCAGAACCCCGCTAACCAGTCAGTAGTCGCACCTCCGACCGAGCAATACACCAAGGGTCACCTGGAGGAGGAGACCCTCGAGGCGCTGCCCGAGAACCAGTTCCACAAGTGGTTCAAGGAGGCCAAGCTCTCGGAGGTGCCGTTGCCCGAGTCGGTGACACTGGCGACCGCTGAGCTGCCGTCGGGGCGGGTCTCGTCGCGCATTGTGCTCATGAAGGAGCTGGACAGGCATGGGAACATGATTATTTATTCCAATTGGGGCACTTCTAAGAAGTCCAAGGACATCAAGTCCAACCCACATGCATCTCTGACGTTTTTCTGGAAGGAAATGGAGCGACAGGTCCGCGTAGAGGGCACGACGGAGTTTATTTCCAATGAGGAGTCGCAGATATACTTTGACACGCGGCCGCGGGACTCGAAAGTCGGCGCCTGGGCGTCGCCGCAGTCTTCAATTGTGCAGAATAGAGACGAGCTTGATGCCCGGGTCGCCGAGGAGGCGACGCGGTTTGAAGACGTTGCCCAGATCCCGTGCCCGCCATACTGGGGCGGGTTGAAGATTATTCCGTACGAGTGGGAGTTCTTCCAGGGCCGAAAGGGTCGTCTCCATGACCGGCTTGTTTATTCAAAGAAGGGCGAAGAGCAATGGGAAATCTACAGACTCGCTCCTTGAGCGATAATTTAAAAAATACCAATATAGAAAGGCTTTTGTAATAATAATGAATAACGTGCATGATCCATTACTTTCAATTACTCTCAGTTTTCCGAGGTTCAATTTGCCGGGGTGGTTTTCTAAAATAAGTTACTGTAATTAATTAAAATTATATTCTCAGTAACTCTTGGTTTAATAGCTGATCCAACAATGGTGGTTTAACCATTAGTGCCTATTGTTTGGCAGATTTTATAACAAGGACTGTCGCAGTATCATTGAGAATATTCTTTCATCTCTTGCCATATTTAAATATTAGCGCTTTAACACTACAATTTGAAATGGACCTTGAGGGGCTCTGAACGATTTTACAATTGATTAATCAAGGGTAATTATTAATACTCTCTATAAATAAATAGGTTAGTACGGAGCCAGTTTCTCCAACAATTCCTTCGCATCTGGAATAACAATCTGCATCATCGCAGACGATGCTAGTTGCTCAACACTCGCCGCCAGCGTCTCTCTAAGCTGCGCAATTTCGCCATTAGTAAACTTGCCCTGAGACTCTTCACTGCTAATAGCCATCAAGCGCGCAAGTACAAGAACTCCATATATCTGCACCGTTTGCACATTGGAATGGAGCTCGGGATCGTACGGAGCGAAAGAGAGCACCAGCTGCTTAAAACCCATGATATTCTCCTCCTTCAAAATTACCTCGCAAATGTGCCTGCTATCTGTAAGGTTGTAGAGAAGTCCTGCCGAATATGCCCGAGTGTCGTCATGATCAGACGTTTTTGCAGTCGTGTCAGCTGGTTGTAACCCTACCCGTACTAATGACAGTGCAAGGGGCCCATAAAAAGCAGAGTAATGAAAAATGCCAGCACCGCCAAACCGAGTCGTGAGCACGACAAAGCACCGCAGTACCGCGTCTACTGTCGTTTTCGCCAAAGAACCTCGCTCTGTTTCCAGATAGTAGATTGCCACCTTGGCCAGGCTCTCTAAAGGGTTTTCGTCAAACGTCTCTATAGCAGCAATGAGATCTGGAACCTCAATGTGCTCTGCAATATTGGTCAGCTGGACAGTGACCAATCCCAATGTAACCAAATCTCTTGGTGGCTGCCGGCTCCGCTTTTTCTTGCAAGATAAAAGCTCACTACAAACACTGGCGCCAGTATCCCTGGCAAGCTTTAAAAACTCAACCGTATGCTCATTCAAGAACCGCTGAACAAGCAATTGAATATTCGCGCCCAAGCTTGTCAGAGAGTTAAGCGTATTTAGAGCTATCCACGCTCTCGATACATGGTCTGTAGTGGTAGCTTGAACCACTTCCATGAGTGCATTCATATCCCCACTGTTGACATTGCTAGCCTTGGCCACTTCAGCTATATCAGCTCTATCGGACGCCATCTTAATTAGTAGAGTTAGCATCCACTCAAATCGTGTTACCACCGTGAGTGCGAGCCCTTCGCCATCCTCAAACATAAAATTCGAAAGCCAAACAAGCATGAACGTGCAAAAATCATCATCCTCAGCTGTCACCTTCTCGTAAAGCTCCAGGGCAAAAGGCGACATTTTGAAATTGTCGGAAAACTCTTTACTAGTGTGGAATTTCTCAGCAAGCTCGACAAGCGTGCCTTGCTTGCTCCCTTGGTCAAAATTGAGTCCTTCCATAATATATTTGACGTCGGACACAAACTCGGCATTAACGCCCTGAGCGCGTAGCTCATGGACATTTTTCACGTTTAGAATATCTTCCTGTGTATCTCGAGCCTCGGGCTCGTCCTCTGGGCTCATCGGCTCGTCCAAGTCGTCATACCCTCTCTCGTTATCGCTCGATATCGCCTGGCTAGCAGACCCTCCACCATATGTTTTTTTGGTTAGAGACATGGTCATCAATCGGTTCTTCATAGTTTCTCGGGAGGTGAACGATGGAGTGGCACTTCTTGATAGCGCAATTGGCTTGTTCTCTTCCTCGGCTTCGAGATGATGGTCATTCCTCGCGGGAGAGTCTTCAACCAGAGGCTTATTCTGCACCTGCTTGAACTTATCCAGGAGCTTGACTCTTTTTACATTTCTATGAGCATCCGCAATCACGTCGTCTAGCTCGTCCCAGATACTCGACTTGGAAAACTCTCTTTTCGGCGAGGAAAACAGCGCATCCGCCTGCGTGTCACCAATATCACTCTCACTAAGAGCCCTTGTTGGCGATGAGTTCAGAGCTGGCCTCTCTGCTGTCAACTGCTCTCGAGATTCACGTAAGTTCGCTTTTGGAGTCGGTGTCTGGTCGTTTAAGCTCCTATTTCTAAGCGCACTTTTGCGTGGCGTCGCAGGAACGGGTTCCTTCACTATCAGTGGCGATAGAGGTAGATTCACCTCTTCTTTACTGGGGTCGGCATCACTCTTTTCGCCCATTACGTTTGTTGAAGACGGTTCCAGAGAGCTTTTCTCACTGGACTTGAGTGCAGAGTCTGCTTTCCAGGACGATTCCAAGTCCCACATACGCCTCAACGAGTCAGAACCCCCGCGAGGCTTCTTCCCATAAGTCGCCCGAGCTTTCGAATACATATCTCATTGATATTAAAACGCGAGATTCACCTTCATGTATAACTCCTGCACTATACGCGATCGTGGGGGATATTTTTTATTCCCAAGCACTTCAGCCGCACATATTACTATGGGTGATCGGCAGTGTCATTTCCCGGAATATTAAAAAATTGATATAGATATGGATTTTCCTTCTATTTCTAATTTAGAGTGCGGAATTTAGTTTATTGTATGGAGGATCTCCTGGATGCTGTTGACAGAAGGAGTCCCGGACATGCAAGCTTTGATAAAACTAGCATAGCGAACGCAATTTCGTAACTCAGTACGTTCTTTGACGAGCTTTTCCTGTTCGTGGCTCTTGACCTCAGCGTGCTTGATAACATCTCCTGGCAATCGTGCTAGTCGTGCAACATTGAGCCCATAGGAGCGGTAAGAGATACCCGGTTTCAAGTTGTAAGTGAAGATAACTTCGTCATGCTCTTCGTTATTGGCGTCTGTAAGCTTCCTGACTTCATATCCCATATGGAAGTTGGAGACAATTTTGGGATAGGTAGACGCGAAACTCGTCAATAATGGGTAGTGGGTAATAAATAATGTAAGGCTTTTCAATTCGGTAATAAAGTGATTGAGTACGGCGTGAGCAATGGCCATCCCGTCAATGGTACTCGTGCCTCGTCCAACCTCGTCGAGTATTACCAAAGATCTATCCGTCGCGGATTCCATAATCGTCTTGCACTCCTGAAGCTCAACCATGAACGTCGATTGGCCCCGGAGAATGTTGTCTTGTGCGCCCATTCGTGTGTAAATCGCATCAAAGAGGCCAATCTCCATTTCCTCTGCCGGTACATAGGACCCAATCTGGGCCATGATAGTGATCAGCGCTACCTGGCGAACCAAAGAGCTCTTTCCACCCATATTTGGACCCGTCAGTACTATTGCTCGGTTTTCATCGCGCGATAGGAACGTATCGTTGGGGATATATGCGCTAGTCTTCAGCACTTCAGCCATAGGATGACGTCCTTGTCTAATTCGGACATGTGCCCACGTATCGAGATATTTGGGACGTACGTAATGGCCATATAGCGTCAGTGTCGCAAGAGAAAAAAGACTATCAAGTTCGGCAAGGGCGGTAACCATAGCACGCAATTCGTTGTAATGAGCGGCTAGCTGGCCCATAAACCGTTTAATGGCGACCTTGCACGCATCATTTAAGCGCTCTGACTGCTGTTGGTAAGTCTTCAGTAAGGCCAAATTTTTAGGCGACCGGAACTTCCATAATTCCTTATTCTTGGACACAATTACCCAATCTTTCGGAACCTTTTTGGAGTTTTTGGCTTCGACTCCTATACAAAACTGCTCTTCAATATGCCGGACATATTTTAACGGAATATTAAGCTCTGCTTGAGTCTCTTGGAGGTATTTTTCTAGACTCTGTTGCGCTTCATAGACGGCCATTTGATACATTAGAATATCCTCGTTTTCGTCCTCATCCATGTCTTCAGCCACCAAGAACTGATCTATCGCATCCTTCTTCTCATCAGAAAAATAGAGCTCCTTCCATTGCGGGTTAAGGAGTTTATGGAAGCCCTCCAATGTGTCTAGACAGCCAGCACAGGTATCGAAAATGCTATTCAATATCGCACTGTTATAGCGAGAAGCCTTATGTGTAGCCGCCACTCTTGCCACGCTGGTCATCTTGGAAATAAAGAAATACAGCTGAGGACGGGAACAGCGGCGATAAAAGACATTAACTAGAGCCATTTCAAGGTCCATGCAGTTGCGGAAATGCTGGCTCACAGATAGCAGTTTCTCGTTTGGCTTGGCGAGTTCAGTGACTGCCTCAATACGCGCTTCAATGAGCGAAGTCACTAGCAAGGGCTTAGCTACCCATTTCCTTAATAGGCGCTGACCAAACTTAGTTTTGGTGTTATCCAAAATGCTGAACAATGTTCCATGGCTCTTACCGTCAGTACTGTTTTGGAAAACTTCAAGGCTCCGCAAGGTATCTCCGCTGAGGAACATTTCAGTAGATCGCGAAAACTGGGTATAGCTGGTTGGAACTGCAAAGATGCTGTCCAATTTGAACTCTTTCAGATGCCTGATCGCTGAATACTGGCACTTCTTGAGGGGAAGTGAAAACTTGGAACTCAAGTCCATAAATTGCGACAGTTCAGCTTTCTCTGAATCTTCATTGAGATTATCCAGGGCGCTCATAAAAAAATTGTCCAAAAATGTCTCGTCATAATCTTCACTCGGCGACAAATAGGTTACCTCACCAACTTTCGACGTATTGCTGACGAGCCGCCTAATTGATGTAGTCTTATCTTTGTCATTTCCAATAACAGCTACCTCGCATGGCCTAATATGGGCCAGCCTTGTTTCCAATTCTGTCAACATGGGGCTGTCACTAAACGAGTCGTAGACGATATCACCAGTAGAACATTGTACTCCTAAAATACCAATATTCAGCTGGTTATTTCGGGACGCATCTTCATAGGCAATAAACATCAGATAGCTGGAAGTTGAGGATAGCTCCAATTCAGGGCTCCGAGCAGTCGAATACACATCAGAGTAAGTCGCCTTGGTATAGAGTCTCGTGAGCTCTCGAGTCATTGGTTTGCTGCCGGTCTTCAACACTGCGGATTCCATTTGCTCAACTATGCCCACTTTATAGGACAGATCAACGAGCTTCTTAGTGTGAGTTTCCAGACTGGTTGCCGGGAACGTAACGCTGCTGAAACTATCATACCCTTCGTCATCAGGGTGGCCATCCTCAAAATGCCTTCGGCCATCAGATAAAAAGAACCCAAGAGCCTTGGATACTTTGACTGCATCTTCGGCGTAAGCCTTGTACCTGTATCCTTCTTCAATGAGCAGCACTGTGTCGGGGTACTTTGCCTTGAGCTTTTGGATCGACTTTGCCATAGGCTTTAGTTCAACAGTGCCCTGCTTTTTCTTTGACCGAAACCTCACCCTCTCGATGGATCCTGGCTGGGCGAACTTTTCGTAGAATTGCCTAGAAATGTCTTCATCTTCATTTTCCTTTTCCGCCGAAGGTGACCTGCTGTACTGGAAAGCTTGTAAAGAACTCGGTTTAGCGGTCTTAGGCTTCTTGGCAGGGGGGAGCTTAGACACTAATGGTCTCTTCTGACTGGCTGGAACCCCGAAAAACGAGTCTAGCGAACTCTGTGAAGCCTGTGGTTTGGTCATGAAAGAGTGGTTGACACGGGGTATGGATCCGTTCACAACGCGTCCCCAATATCTTTTTAATTAGGTACGCGTTAATTACGCGTATGAAATTTTCATAATTTTGTTTCCCCACTGTGGATGGTTAATACCGAGAGATTTTCTAATATATCTGTACCGGTAAACCTAATCGCTGATTTAAAAGAGCGAGTGACTATTTCCTATAAAAGGAATTACAGATGGAGACATACTCACTGGGTGGGTACCGAACTGCGATATGGCAGCACTGAGCAAGCTCATTACAACAATTTGAAAGAGCTTGTGAGATCCGAATTAGATAGAAACTTCATGTTTGACTATATTCCAGTATTGTTGGCACGGTTGACGTAGCCTATAAAGCTTTTAAACACATCTTCATGTAATCCCCTTTTCCATCGAATCACCACTGACCCATTCTCGTAACGCAAAGTAAACTCTGTGGGACAATTTGGTAAATAATTTGCATCTTTAACTCTCATTCGCCTGAAGAGTCTCGACCACACGTCGCCAGCAACATGGATATGGATAAACATCTCGGAATTCTGTAATATATGCACAAACTGGTTCGACTCCAATACTCCTCTAATACGGCCCAAACTTGATGCCTCAAGTATGTGCTCGGTCCGTGGAGGATTAAATTTTGCAGTCCATGAGTCGCAGGCTAGTGATTGAGGCGGGCGTTGTTCGCGGAACGACCAGGCCACGACCCATCGGCGGGTAGCCCCGAAAGTAATGCGGTGGAGTGCGTAATTGTTTACATCGTTCTCCTTGAGATGGTGCACAAGCTGTTCTAGCGTGGATTTCTTTCCAACCATGGTGCTGAACCATTGTATGGAGCGGTTGTGAAGACTCTCCTTGAACATGTCAAGCACAAACGATTGCTCGCCTCCAGGGCACGTCAATTCGCAGTCCGTAGCAGAAAGTTCCAAACTATGCGGCAGATTAAACTTCTCCTCTCTCAATATGTCCATCTCTTCTCGTGATGAGTAGAAAGGCGGGTTGCACATTGTGAAGGTCACATCATCGACACCAAAAAACTTGTCCTCAGGGGCGACCTTAACTAGGGAAATACGACTACTTAACGCATTGGCATCAATAATATTCCGGGACAATCGAATGGACTCTTCATCAATGTCGGTTCCAACGAAGCTATATCGCGAAGAGAGCACCTTACATCCAAGCAAAGGGTATATACACGCAGCACCGACGCCAATATCCAGACATCGAAAGCTGCCACCAGTATTACTACTGTTACTATTTGTCTCTTCTATGATTTTTGCAATCCACAGGACATAGTCTAGCCGGTTCGCGATGCGGGGACACAAGTGCTTCCTACTAAGCGACACCTTGACATCAAAATAGTGGTCGAGGATGGCCTCCGAGAGCGCATAGACCGCTTCTTCCGCCTTAAAGTCATAAGCGCCCCTCTGTGGGTCATACCACCGCTCCACATCCGCATATTTGAGAGCCAGCAGGCCAATATCTGGGTGCGCAGCCTTATCCAACGCACCAGTCACGCTCATTTGATCTGATCATCCCGAAACGCCGATTCGCAAGCAACCCAACCAGCCCACCCAACAACCCAACGCACCACTTTACTGATCTCTACTACTAGGTTTTTTGACTCTGCTGTCGAAATTCAATACGTTGGCCAAAGCAATTAGGCAACCGAGATATCTGAGCGTACTGTGGAGGATGGGGAACTTGATTTCGACCCAGAAAGTGGGCATTGATGGCCTAGGGCTGGATGTTCCAGAGGCGTACAACCTACCACGACCGACCCAAGAGTCGACGACTAAGCTTCAGCAGCTCATCCGAGCAAATAATACGACGTACGGTACGCTGCGCAATCAGAGGCGGTTCCACAACCACTTACCGCATGCCATTGTGTCGGCATATTTCCTGGGAGCCAGCCCTAAGCAATTGACATACATCTATGACACTCAATCCAAGAACCTCGTTCCGTGGAAGGAGGACAGCCCTACTGAAGTGACGGATGAGGATTGGATGGAGTACCTGGGAAAAAGGGAGTACGAGCGGGGGTTCTTTGACTTTTTCACAGACCGCATTGTCGATGCCAAGTTCAACTGGGCTTCGATTGTCGAGCGGTTTTTCGTCAAGGAAGAGACTTCCCTGGGCCCCGGAGCGCTGGGGGGCTTGACACACCCTCTAATCCATCTTGGATATGCGTTTGAGTGCGATGATGCGCAGCTCGCAGCGGAGGCTCTCACGCTAGCGGCGACAAATTACGACGAATTGCTAAGCGGTGTTTCTATTCCAGAGCTAGAGAACACTACTACTGACCCAGTGGAGGTTCTAAACGAGATCCGCAGCGACAAGACGTTTGACGGGATCTATGATGAACCGTTTGAGGACACCCCGAAGGAGGTAGCAGAGAGATTCCCGGATAAGGTAGCATACTACACTGCCAGGTTGGCCCTGAATAGCGAGGATGTTGAGGGATCGCTCAAGACGTTGCTCGCCGCGAGTGCCCAGGTGTTTGCCGCGACTCACAAGGACAATGACCCGCAGTTTGACTTCTTCCTTCTCCACCTGTTGACATCGACACATGAGCTAACTGAAATCCTGCTCAACCCTAGTCACGGGTCCATTTTCAAGCAGAATGCAGCAGACATGCTTCAGGCGCAGTGGGCTGCTGTCGTGCTACTTTACATTTCCGAAATGCGACCACTGGTCAAGCTCGAGCGGGTCAATTCGGTCGATATCAAGGATATACCGACAGCTTGGTCGCACTCTGTTGCTCTGGTGCTTAATGGCCCGGCCCGAACCGACTCGCATTTCATCAAGGCAGTGCGGGCGTTGCTATTCGCAGAGCGGTTTATTTGCCCCGATGAGCCGGACCCCTTTTACGCCAAGGCGGCCATGCTGTTTGCTGAGAACTTCTCACGCACCCCAGAGTACGCTGGCTTTACGGGCCGTCCTCTGCTTGACGTAAAGCACTAGCCTCTATACTTGAGTCTAATTAACCAAACTTTACTAATTAACCACGTGTTGATAATGCGGGCATGTCTCAGAGATCAACCATACTCCGGTGCTCTTGTTTGCCCCATTTGCTAGCAAGCCATAGCTGCAGACGACACTCCACAGCCGGTGCTTTCTTGTGATTTTGGGCCTTGTCATGAAGCGAGATGCTTGCCTCGATGATGAGGAGGGCGAGGCATGTCTGGGGGACAAGTCGACGCGTTCAAACAGGCCCCTAGATCTGCCATGTGAGCTGTACACCAAGTTTTTCTCCCCAGAAGACCTTAATAGCCACTCTGAACTACACCCCCAAGGGGATCTCGTCAATTTGCACTACAAGCTTACAACCGGTGGAGCCTACGGAGAATCGTACGGCCCGCAGAATATCCTCTACCCGGACAATAGCGTTTATTGCACTGAGGATAAGCAAGGGTATCTGTTGTTCCGTATGTCAGACCGGTGCTGTTCTGTTTCGGAGGTGGAGATCGTGGCCCCAGATTGCCTCAACTATTCGAGTCCCATTGCACATTTTGCTATTGTATTGTCGCTGCGGTCAGGCGAAAAAGTCCGTCAGTACTGCGATCACTTGGTGGAGTCGCGGGAGCCCACTACAGAGCGTGCCCCAAGCCTCAGCAGGGTAACTCTTTCATATTCCACATACCTGCATGACTCTGATCACGGCCCTCCGCAGGGTCCGAACAAGTATGCGCCGCTGACCAATACGTTTTACGTGCCGGTCGGGGACGACTTTACCACGGTGTATGCAGAGCTGCCGATCCAGACAGTCGAGCAGCCGCGTCGTCGGTGTGTCGTACGATTTGATTCCGCGGCGATCTCTGCACGGTACCTGGCCGTAGTGTTTTGGTCTACAGTGCGCCAGCCAAACGTTGACATTGAGTATATCCAAGTCCGTGAGGTATCACCCACTAGTCACCAGGTAATTCAGTTGTTGTAGCATACCCAGAGCATTTCAAGCATACTCAGAGCATATCAAGCATACTGTTACCTCTATACGCGTATATTGCGTGAGAGCTCTATCACTAACTTTTCCGTGCTTCTTGCTAGGATATCTAATAAATGAGTTATGTTTAATGCTATTATATACTATCGGCCCATCTAGCTTTTAGCTACGCTCATTTTAACTGCCGTAGTCGGTGTGTTCTGCCAAGGACCCGATCTATTCGGTTAGAGAGTGCCGAGCCTCGGCATCCAACATTTACCGCCCTTATCCACTGGCACAAATAATAATTGAATATAGATATAAATTTTTTAACTTGAACCTAACCAATATGTGTTTGACCTTCCGTGGAGTGACCTGTTGAGCAACCCTTTCGTTTAAAAGAGGACCCTAAATTGTTGTTAAAATCAATTTGCCGGGATCTCGGCGGTTAAACCCCACATCAAATTCACCCCACACTTATGCAGAACGAACTATTATATAAAAAGGTCCACCGTTCTCTGCCGATAGCCAGAGTGTAGATATTTGTACACGCATCCCAGTAGTACCTTGTATAGCTAAATGTCTTCACTTCGACTGGTAAAGAACCATAAAGAGAGAGCCCTGGCTCTTCTCAGACACGTACAGAACCACCCTCCAACGTGTCCCTGCCACTCGTGCACGTCTAAATCTGGCGCATTGGGCCAGTCAATGACCAGCTTTATCAAGGACCGTGCGTTCAGCGCGCGTAGATCCGACCCAGTGCCTAAAGAATATGCGTTTGAAATGGCAACCAGTAATGTCAGGTTCGGCCCAGGGGTAACCCGAGAAGTGGGCATGGATCTCAAGAACCTGGGCGCCCAGAAAGTCGCCCTCTTCACTGACAAGAACCTACTCAACCTGACTCCTGTTAAGCGGGCTATCGAGGGCTTGGAGGCTGAAGGGATCAAGTACGAGATCTATTCAGACGTCATCGTCGAGCCTAAGGACTACGGAGTCCGAGACGCAATTCAGTGGGCGCGAGAGAAGAATGCTGATGCCTATTTGGCTGTTGGCGGTGGATCTGTAATTGACTACGCCAAGATCGCGAATCTTTTCCAGGTATACCCTGAAGCAGACCTTATGGACTTTGTCAATGCCCCAGTAGGCAAGGGCCTTCCAATTGCCCGTAAAGTTAAGCCGCTGATTGCTGTACCAACTACTGCGGGTACAGGATCCGAGACTACCGGCACAGCTATTTTCGACTTGGCTGATGTCAAATCCAAGACTGGAATTGCCCATCGGGCCCTCAAGCCTTTGCTCGGAATTGTTGACCCGGAAAATACAAGATCAATGCCTTCTCAGGTTAAGGCTGCGTCTGGCCTTGATGTACTTTGCCATTCCCTCGAGTCGTGGACTGCTATCCCATACACCGAAAGAACCCCACGGCCCACCAATCCAATCCTGCGGCCAGCCTACCAGGGCGCTAACCCGATCTCTGACATTTTCGCTATGGCTGCCTTGGAGATGACCGCCAAGTACTTGCCCCGAGCTGTCCGAGATCCCGAAGACTACGAGGCCCAGGAGAACATGCTTCTTGCGGCCACTCTTGCGGGAATGGGCTTTGGCAACGCCGGCGTTCATCTGTGCCATGGCCTTTCTTACCCAATTTCCTCGCAAAACAAGGGGTACCAGCATAAAGACTATGATGTCGGCCACCCTATCATTCCTCATGGCGTAGGCGTGGCGGTTACTTCTCCGTCTGTCTTCAAGTTTACCGCTCCAACCAACCCAGAGCGACACTTGCAGGCTGCGAAGGTGTTTGGAGCCGACATCACTAATGCCAAGGCTGAATCTGCTGGTGAGATTCTCAGCGATGCCCTCAAGAACTTCCTTTACAACAAGTTGCCGGGCCAGCCAAGGGGAATTTCCGACCTGGGCTTCGGCAGCTCTGACCTTGACAGCCTAGTTAAGGGTGCTCTACCTCAGCGACGAGTGTTGAATCTCGCTCCTGGCGTCCATGAGGCCGATGATGGCCTCGTTGGCGAAATGCTCCACAATATCTTGGAGGACTCTCTAACCTATTAACTTTACCTGCATGTTCGTATTACGACAATTCTACTTTTTGAGTATTTCTATCCAATTTAAAAGACTTAAAACGAGTCAAACTATGAGTGTGTCGGCAAATAGAATAATCATCTTATTTCGGACGATATTTTGGATCGAGCAAATTATCTTTGTCCCAGTTAATATCAGTCCATCCGTCAATATCCTTGAGATCAGTTACAACACCCTTACCGCCCCATCTGCTCTGCTTATTATCTCTCAATTTTGCTGTTTCTGGCCTCCATCTGAAGCATTCTCGAGCCTCTTCGCTCAATGCCTCGTTTCCACCAATGGCAATAGCACTGATATACTTGCCGATGATGGGGATAAGCATGTAACTCCTGCCTGAATCTCCAGAAGCCAATACTACATTATCATGCTCAGGGTGCTCGGTCAAGATAAGGTTTCGATCTGGCGAGTCGGTGCACCAGCAGATTCGGGCCTTAACAAATGGCTTCTCGGCAAGCTCTGGAATAGTCTCCCGCAGGTAATCTCGAATTCCTTGTTCAGCCTCTAGAGGGATTTCATGGCGTGCGACTGGCACTGATTCGCCATCCTCATTGAGGTTCGTGTACCCGGGGAACTCGTTGCAAATCTTCATCTCGCTCTTCTCTTCGTCGGCCTCAAAGAAGAAGCCCTTTTCAAAGTTGAAAAGCACTGGGGTGTTCTTGATCAGCCTGTTCTCCTCCTCTGTCAATTTAATATGGGCCAAGGTGAAGCACTTTGCCTCGAGCTGGCCCTTGAAGTCAGTAAGCAGGCAAGCGTTGGCGCCTGCGCTGATAATAATACGGTCGCCATGAACGGTCTTGCCGGAAGCTGTCTTGACACCAATGCATTTGCCAGTCGAGCCATCAATTGCTAGTTCCTTGACTTCACCATCGGCACCAGAGACGAACTTGACACCCAACCGGGCAGCCTCCTTGGCCGCAGATTCCATTGCCTTTCGGGCATGGACCCAACCACAACCCTTGCCAAGGTAATATCCCTTCCACCCCTTCAAGGGTCCGGTGAGCCCTGGAATATGCTTTCTAAAGTCCTCAGGGGTACTCAATTTCTCGTAGGTCGGTTTGCCCTTTAGCTTTTGCTTTTGCACAAATGCCTCGGTAGACTTCAACGGTTCATCCGAATTGGCGGAGAGAATCAACCCGACGTCGTGGAAGTATTCCTTGAACACTGGGTCGGATTTCCACAGCTCCACAGCCTCTCTTTCAATGCGCATGTCTGGTGTCTCTTCCTCGGGGTCGTCCATGTAGTCGACCATCTTGTTGATGTCATTGCCAGCGGAGATAGGAGATGGTACACCATACTTATCCAAGCACGTAACATTGGTGTAGCCCTGCCGAGCAAGATGAAGGGCTGTGGAACAGCCAAAGGTCCCCGACCCCACAATAATAATAGTTGCCTTCTTGTCCAGTTGGGTCATCCTTTAAAATATCTCAGTAATAACGTTTCGGGTTGGCACAATAGAGGTGATGGTACTGTTTCCTTATAACTTTATAACGTTAGATCTTCAGAGAACCTTAGATAGGTTACCAGCTCAGTGATCCATATATATTTGTAATCAAAACGCTACTCTATAAGTAGTTGATAACTCTAGATTCTCAAAAGGTATAAATCAGATCATCTCCAGCATAGTGGAGCCCCCGCCGTACGCATGGCATGTCGGACCGACCCCACTCCGGCGGCTATCAGACCTCGAAAGGCTAATGTATGCTAAGTTTTTATGCAGCTAAGTTTTCTCCGGGCGCTGATACGGTCCGAGAAATTGTGACACTAAATGAGATGCATATGCTGAAACATTTATGCGAGGCTGAGGTGGGGCACCGTATACGCGTAATCTCTCACTATAAACCTATGCAATACGTCGACCTATAATAGTCTATGCGTGTGAGTTAAGTGGGATGGGTCATCAATATTGGCATGGAGATTCTAGATGCACATTGATGCGGAAAAACGTTGATTTCAAAGATGATGATGGTCTAGAACCGCGGAATCAGGTTGGTAGCTTCGACTTTACATAATACTCCGATACATGAAATCATATTGCTCGAGTAATACTGATGAGGGTTGATTTTATTAGCTGATAGTGACGTCGCAGTGAATATTGCTTTATCGCTGCTATCGTTCTCGCAGCGAATGTACTTTATCACCGTTATCTTGCTCTTATCTCATACATAAATAAATCAAGGTCTACAAATGCTCGCTTACCATTACTGTAATGGATGCGTTGATGCCAACAGACTAAATATGCATCCACCGCTAGTTTTGTCGATCTACCCCACAATTTCAGATGCGAAGGATTTTGGATGCATTCAACAGAGAGAATAAGATATAAATACAATAGACCGTTCCTCTACTGCATGACCAGTGAGATCAAATATGATTGAGACAACTCAAGAGAATCCAACTCAGGCAGTGACCGAAAAGAAAGAAGAGTATGATCACGAACTCATTGATGAAACTAAGAAAGGTGAAGTAATTCCCCGTGCTGAGGTCAATGACCAACCTCTCACCACGAAATGGGAACTCTTTGGATATATGCTATATTACATGGGAAACAATAGTGTGGGACCTTTCTCTTACACCCCAATCGCCTTCCAAAACCTCGTCAGTGAAGCTACATTTGACCCCACCAAGTCTCCGTATGGCCAAGTCCCCTGCACAGCTGACACAGTCCGCTGTGTTGTGAATTTTGCCGGTACGGAACGAACAGTCAGCTCTGTAGTGCTGGTGTCACAGGGCATCGGCTTCGTCCTACAGTCAGTTGTGTTCCTGTTCCTCGGAGCTTTTGCCGATTACGGCTCGTGGGGGCCATACATCCTGATTGGCCTGTCTATTATGTCGTGGGGAGTGCAGTTTGGTTTCCTCGGAGTTCATGACCCGAGCAAATGGAAGGCTGCATTCGGCCTCTCCGTTTTGTCCAGTTTGGGCTACCAGGGCTGCCAGTCTTTCTGGACCGCTGTTTTCCCACGTCTCGCAAGATATCTACCAAAAGTGAGAGAGAAAGAGGAACAGCTGCTCAATGGAGAAATTACTGAAGCGGAATACCACAAAGTCGACTCGTTCCACCGAAACCGTATCACCAACTGGGCCTGGGCAGTTAGCAATGTAGGAATGGTCATCACGCATGCAGTGGCCATTGGCATTCTCTTTGCACTTCACTCTCAAGAATCTGAGACAGCCAATACGTGGGGCATTTCGGTTGTCATTGCATGGGCCACCGCTCTTTGGATTGTACTTGGTGTCCCTTGGTTCTTCCTTGAGCAGAAGCGAGTCAACCAGCCTCTTCCAGAGGGCCAGAGTTATTGGACCATTGGCTTCAAGCAAATTGCCTATGTTTTCCGAAGTGTTCTCAAGTTGAAACAAACCGGTCTTTATATCTTCACCTATTGGCTCCTCGGTGACGGTCTGAACACAGCACAAAATCTTGTTGGCATTGTCCAGAATGATATTGTGTCTTACGATATGGTAACCTTGGCCTATGTTAACATTTTGAACTCCGGTCTAAGTATCGTTGGAATGGGTGTTTTCTGGTACATCCAGAAGAGGTTCAAATTGAGCACTAAAACCATGTTCTTGACCAATGCGATTTTCATTACTATCTTGCCCCTGTATGCCATGGTAGGTATCTGGACCGATAAGGCAGGTATTCACAACAAATGGGAGATCTGGCTGTATAATGCTTACTCGGGTCTTCTCATTTCTCCTTACTATGCATACAGTTCTACCATGATGTCCGAAGTCTGCCCTCGAGGTAAGGAGTTCATCTTTTTCGCGATTTTCAGTGTTGTGAACAAGACTTCCAGTTGGATTGGGCCGTTCATTACTTCTGCCATCACGAATAAGACGAACAATGACTGGACCGGTTTCCCATTCGTTTTCGCCCTCTGTGCAGTTTCGGTTATAATTGCCTGCTTCATTGACCAAAAGAAGTCACGAATTGAATGTGAACAGTTCCTTATCTCTGAGCAGGAGCGAATAAATGCGGGCGAGAATGTCGAGTTCTAATGATCTATATTAAATTATTGTAATTTTTGTCGTGAATATGTTTATATTTTTACTATTAGCTATTGCATGTAGTAGCTTCCTGCATGAATTACCAATTGATGCATCCAATACTTATTCTTCCTTTTGCGAAAAGCCAAATATTACGGAATCGTCTGCCTATTGCAGTTTGCTGAAACATAACATAGGTATATTCTAGTATCTATACCATTCTATCAGCAAAGCCATTTAGTTGCTTGATTTGGGGCATTCGGAGGATGTTTATCAGCAATGGTTACGGAATACGATTCGGCACCAATATGGAGGACATTTTGATTTTTGGAATAAAATACCATAGCTGTCTCATTAGGTCGATTCTAGAATTTTATGGAAATCGCTCCAACGCTTACCCTACTGTAATGTCATTATTAGTGCTAATTGAAGTTCACAGATTTTTCTTGATAGGAACAAGTCACTTTAATGCCCCAAAATGTAAGATCGTGTGCCCTAGCTCTCAAGCAGACTTTAATTCTTTTGGTTTATTACAAAACTTGTACCAGTGTCCAATGACTTGAAATACAACTTATTATAGGTGAGCTTTAGAGTATCAATGGAAAACTTACATGGATCAATTTCAAATTCGGGCCCATCTGAATGTATAAACTAGTGGTGGAGTCAAGTATTCGAGGTCGAAATAGATTCCACCTCTGAGTCTACTGCTGCAGCCATATCTCCTAGTGTATCAAACTTCCAATCAAACACATTATCATCCCTATTTCCCAGAAGTCCCCCAGGTCTCACAATCCAGCATGACTTGATTCCCATTTTCTTTGACGGGTGGTGATCATGGAACTGACTTTGCGCCGTCTGAAGTACCTGCGCTTTTTCAACTCCGAACTTTTCCTTAACTTCACGTAGCATATACTCGAAATTGTACAGGTTGGGTTTGTAGCTTCCAACATCCTGGGCTGTAATTATGAGGTCAAAGGGAAACCCTTCCAATGGTCCTGAATTTGTCTTTTCGAACGACTTTCGATCTACGTTGGAGAGGATAACAATCTTATAATGCTTCGACAATCGATGGAGGGCGGCTACAGAGTCTGGAAAAGCTGGCCAGGAGCCAACAGATGCACCGAAAGCTTCGTTCTCAGAGGCACTAGGAGGAGGGAGGTTCAGTTTTGCTGCTATTCGAGGGAGGATTGCTGCAAGAATTCCGCTGTAAGGGAGGTTTGGAGTGACTTGTTGCTGTTCAACTTCGCATTCATGGTATACCATGAGCAATTTTTCACGAGAGAGCTTTACGTTATGGGAATTTAGTAGCGGTTGGAGGGCGGTCAAAATACCTGACTCCCAGTCAATGATGGTGCCGTAACAGTCAAAAGAAAGAACCCTGAAATCGGAAAGCTTGGACATAGTCAAATCGAATGCTCGTCTAAGTAGACTATATAACTGAACGCGCGATTGGATGCACTAGAACGTAAAGATTACAGCGACCCAGTCCTTATGCCCCAATAGCAATCCATGTGGTTATTGCCTTGCCGATCAATAATGTGTTGCGCCTACAAAGGAGTATTCTAAAGAGAAATATATACCGCCCAAATAATTCATCTTCATGTTGAGGTTGAATATGCTGCATCACTTGAAGATACTTCTTCTTGAATCATGTGTGAGATGCGCTATTTCATTTCATATTTCAACCATTCGTATTTTTCGGTTAACCGCGGTTATTAACGGCTATAGGCGGATTCAGCCGTGTGTGATTGTTTTTGAGACGATCCAAACTAGGGGAATGAAAATTTAAAGTTCATTGGTCTCTTGGCCCAGTTGGTTAAGGCATCGTGCTAATATGTTAACTGATCTCTATGATCAGTTGAAGATATAACAACTCTTCGCACACTTCTAGGAGTGTAAAGTTAACGCGAGGATCGGCGGTTCGATCCCGCCAGAGACCACGTGATTTTTTGATGCATGCATGCATGCGCGCGCGGCTGAAGCTGATATATGCATGAGTTTTTATATTTATTTATAATATTAATAAATATAATATTAGCTATTTTTATGTGTGAATGAATGAGTAATTGAATTCTGTTGACTTTAGCAAAGTTAGCTTGTCGATACAACGTAGACACAGCGAACTGAGCAGCAAGGAATTGAGGGAATGCAACCACCTAATACCAGACTAACCACTGACACCAACTAAACAATTAAGGTGTCTAATGTGTCTGTGTATAGATTGCAATTCTTAATAGCAGTACCGCGGGTGTTGAGAATGTGTCGTCTCGTCTGAGAATGTGTAGTCTCATCTGAGCATCACGCCATGTCTTGAACTTTAATTCAGACAACAGGGATAAGACATATATTCGATGACTCTGGATTAAGCAATTGGTGATGGCTTCTATGTCTATTTAAACCCATGCTATATCCCTCTTCTCCTTCTTTTTCTTTTCTTCACCCGTCTTATTGAGAACTATCTGCGGTACTGCTATTAAGAATTGCAACCTATACACAGATACAATAGACACCTTATTCAATTGGTTGGTGTCAGTGATTGATCTGGTGTTAGATAATTGCATTCCCTTGGTATGTTATTATTCTTATCTGCCTTAGAGGCATTAGTTAACCATGTACTTAGATTCCTTGCTGCTTAGTTCGCTGTGTCTACGTTGTATCGACAAGCTAACTCTGCTGAAAGTCAACAGCGGGTAGTTCTTAATAATACGGATGAAGAAAAAGAAAAAGAAATAGAACAAGGGGAAAAGCATTGGTTTAAGTAAATGGAAACCGGAGCATAGCATGAGCCCATTGGACTCACTATTTCTTACCCCTGCATGGCTATGATGTCAGGAAGTAGTGTGATGCTCATATGGGACTACACTTTCTCAAGGAATGCCGTATGTCAAATATTCGCCAACCAGGTCGAATAACTCTGAACTGTAGTAACCAATTCTAGTTGTTGTGTCAAAGTGGTGCTTCTCCAGTAAACTGACGATACGAATGGAAACCAATATCCTCTCCAAATACCGGTTGAGTAAGGTATCAAGTTTTATAGTTACGGAATTCCCAGCTAAATTGGTTGCAACTGTAGAATATACTAAAGGAGATCTGGATTTAGTACTATATATTTCAAATATGTCCACATTCTAATTAATCTTGCATGCGCGCGTGAATGAATTATTCACACCTAATTATGCCAACTAATCCGGGAGACTGAGTTTTATTACTGAGTCCAGACTGAATAACCTTAGTTGTTAATTAACTAAACATGTACAGTCTAATAGAGGTTGATAAGTTATTTGACCGCCGGTAGATATTGTAACTAGGCTCTATAAATGAAATATGCATTAAAAAATACATTACATTAAGAACATTACAAAGTATCCATAATAGTCTATTTAGTACCCAATGTTGAATTCATCTGCACCGGTATTAACCACCTTAGCGGCCATTCTCATCATGAGCTTTCTTGAATCAGCCTCGGACATCTCACCATTAGCCTTAGTAGATGAAGTCGACTTAGTTTTGGCTTTGCCTTTCTTAGATTTGCCGGTCCCTCCACCTGGAGTTTCTCGAAGAGCAAAGCTTTTAGCAATATGCCCAAGATGGAGTGATTTCATATCAAAAATACCACGCTCGGCAGACAGATGCGTTGTGTACGCTCTAATATGGCTCTGGAATCCATGACGGGCCTTCACAAGTGCCTGACTATCTTCCAAAAGCCACCGTTCGACGTTCAAATGCCAAGTAGTTGCATCCACATCCCATTTCTTTCCGAAAGCTTTCTTTAGGATTGTTTCATATGATACTGAGTTTATACCATTAGGATGATGGCTTTTCAGTATATCCAAATACCCTTCTTCCTTTCCAGGAAGCAAAAAGATAATAGAAGAGCCTGCCTGCCCGGCACGAGCTGTTCTTCCAACTCTATGAACGTGGTCCTCTTGGGCAAATGGTGGATCGTATTCTACCACATTGGAAATCTGTGGTAAATCCAAACCTCGAGACGCCACATCCGTACAGAAGAGAATTGACGGCTTGCCGACAACTTTGTTCTTATTGCCCTTATTAGAGAAAGCAGCCAAGGTTGACGTTCGAACTTGCTGATTCAATGAACCATGGAGCTTGTACACAACTGCCCCGTCACCAAGCAATGGGCTAGTTCTAATCGTTGAAGAGGAAGCAGTTCCATCGTCATCGTCGTCGCCAGGTCTCTTGTCACAATCCTGGCCATCTCTAGTGAAAGCAGAAAAATGAAAGTCGACTGAATCGGAGCAGGAGAAAAACACCATGATTCGTCCATCGGGGTTGTTTTTGACAAGATCCAATAAAACTCCCGCTAGGACGACAAGTCTCAGTTTAGCTGGAACCACAGAGCACTCTTGTAGTAGCTGAGCAGGAGCCGAGTAATCAACTTGTTCTCGCGAGGCTTTAATATCATCCTCGGTCTCGTCAGGAACGGAGTCGGTAGACGCCCAATCAGCATCCTTCAAGGACAGTTGACCTAGTTTCTCCACATCACCCTTCATGGTGGCCGAGCATAGGACGTTGACCCTTCGACGCGGGAGGTGTTTATATGGAGACGTTTTGATCTGGGATTCAGATTCAATTTTGCTTAAAATCTTAGCAATGGTCTCCTCAAACCCAAGCTCCATTAGACGATCACCTTCATCGAGCACGAGCCACCTGATTTCAGATAAGTCAAGGGACTCTGTATTGTCGAAATGGTCTGCCAGGCGGCCTGGAGTAGCCACAAGAATGTTTATACCTTTTCGGATACGGGCTTTTTCCGCTTTCTTCTTCTCACCACCAATGACAATGCCTGGAACAAGCCAATGACAGGCCCGGGTCAATATCTCAAGGACAGAATAAATCTGGTTCGACAATTCTCTTGTGGGTGCCAGAATGAGGGCAAACAAACCCGATTGTCGGTGCAGATCAGGCTGTTCCATGAGCCTATGCAAAATTGGCAAAACATAAGAAAGTGTCTTACCAGAACCTGTCTGTGCCTGTACAAACAAGTCTCTATCTCTCTGAATGAGCCTTGGGAGGCAGGCACGTTGGATCTTGGTAGGACGGCTCATTTTCATCTTCGATAAGAGATGCTCAGTAAGTTTTGGATTTACTCCGAGGCCATCAAACGTCGTGGCATCTTGAAGTGGGGCATTTGATGCTTCCTGAGGAGCTGCAATATTTTTTTCGCCTGAATCTGGGTTAATTGGCTTGGATTCTGGATTGCTTGAGAAAAGTGAAGAGACAAATGTATCCTTGTCAACTTCGTTGGATTTGTGGTGTGCTCCGCCTCGGCCAGGTTCCACTCTTGGCTTCTGCGAGCTACGCGATGGTTCGTCTTCTGACTTATCAGCCTCAGAGTGTTTTCGCTTCACAGGTTTTTTGGGCTTTTGTGGTTGCACCTTCTTAAGTTCTGGGTTTGCTCGCTCCATTCGCTTCTGGGCAGCCTTCTTGGCCATGTGCCTGTCCTTCCACCTGCCACCGGTGACCTTGGACTTTCGACTGGTCGAAGGCTCTTCAACCGCCAGGTTCAGCATCATTCCGTCGTCATCCATTTTGGTTTTTTGGGCCTATCACAATGGTAATATAGAGTAGTTATCGGTGATATTTGATCTGGAAAAATTTCCGTCCCGGACACAACATGCGGTTATTTAACAAATTTGACCTTATCAGTAAATCGGCCCTATTAGTGAAGGGCGTGTCGAGAACAAGATGAAGTGCCCTCTGTTTTGTGGAACAACCATTAAACGAGCTAGTTGGCTCTCACAGTAATTGGATGAGCGCAACATACAGTATGGAATTACTTAGTTAAAGACAGACGAATGTCACTTGAGAGGATTTACCAAGAGAGGTACACCACAGTTGAAAGATAATAAGTTCATGTCAACTGAACCATGGTCTGATAAAAAAAAAGACATTTTTAGATGTGGATTTCACTATGTACTTTTATAACAATCAAAACTGGTCAATGCATTTAACAAGTTCGCTCTGGAACGCTTGGATTGTGGAGGCGCTGTCATTTTCATGGTTATCTCTGAGGAAGAATAGCAGAATTCCTCTATTTTTTGCGGTTTTCGCTAGATCGTTGAGTCTAGGGTCCCTCGAAGAGACACCCGAAACAACAATGATGCACACCTGTGGGCGCGTTTCAGCATCATCAATAGCCCACATCACTGCCGAGCAGCAATTTACATCGTTGAGGATTTTTATGGGCACTACCAGTGCATTGTTTCGCACTGGAGATTGGTCGCCAATGATAAACGAAGCCACCATCGTGCCATGTCCTGTATCGTCCTTGGTATCCTGGCCGCCGTTGACATTTACTCCATTCAAAAGACGGTTGTGGAACTCTGGAAGATGATTTACTCCCTTATCAACAAGGTATACAAGCACCCTCGGATCTTTTCCCCCCACATTGTTAGCAATATGTCAAAGCACCAATCTAACTACTCACCGGCAACCCTGTCAAGCCAAGTAAGTCTCTTACTGATTGTGTTACAGGAAATAGCTCCACGAGCTTCCGCACATCCTCCGAGTGTATATCTCTGATGAAGGCGCTGGCTCTCCAGCACCGTTCTAACCCTGCCAGCAGCCGGTGCCCTGAACCTGCGCCGTAGCACTGGCCGGTACAGCTGCCGAACTGGCATTTTCATCATCGCGTCTACGAGACTACTTTTTCACTTGTTTTTCGTCCTACAGAAAGTGACCTATAGAATAAATATATAGAGCAGGCGGGTCATGAGGAGTACCCGATTGATCGTCGTGGGGTACCCTTGGTTTAGGAATTAATCGGAAGCGATATCTTACCCTAATCTCACCAGATCCCCACGCCCGACCCTACATCTCAGAGGATTACGAAGGCCACAGATTAGCGTAGCTCTCATGCAATAGCACTGGTTTCGCTGACTCCAGTTATGGGGATCGATCATGTGGTTAATGCACTGCTATAACCTTTATGATAAAGTGAGTTAGTTCGATGCGGCTCAACAAGTATAGGTTAATTAAAGGATTTCAGCCGCACTATGAACTGAAAAAAAAGCTCCGCGATGATGATATCATTTGCCTGGCATATCGAAGTTCAAAATGGAGGAAGACGAGAGCCTGTTTGTGTCGAAGGAGGACATGGAAAAGAAAGATGCGGAGGAGAAACTACAGCAGCAACAGGAAGATGTTGTGATGGCCGAACCTGAAAGTGCAAGGCCCAAGCCCAAGTTGCGATTCGGGCTCAATAAAGGCGCGGTGAGAGAAAAGCAGGCGGGCGACAAGATGGAGATTGACTCGGAGCCAGGGAGCAGGGCAGTTGATAAAGACGAGACGCCGACCCGGGAGAGCACAGTAGAGTCAGTTGACGTGGAGCAGTACCGGGATGACGACGACGTCGATGAGGAGGATCCTGTTATCAAGAGCTTCCCCGTCTTCTTCACCAAGGAGGCTGCAGACAAGACACACGTGTACCAGTATCCGACACGGCCGCATGCGTACCCGCTGGTCGATGCGCTGAATAGTGGAGTCCTCGACTCGCGGATCAAACCTGGGGTGGATTTGGTAGAGGTCGACGTTCCCGTCATGACGACCCAGTTTTACAACAAGCAAAAGGGCGACAATTGGCAAAAGATGGATCGCCAGACAATGTCTGGAGTGATGACAAATGATCGTAATAACGACAAGTTCAACAAGTACATGGTCGGTGTGTTCAACAAGGGCCAATTGCATCTCACGCCGATTAAGTCGATTGTGCAGCTGCGACCTCAGTTCAAGTACATTGACCGGGAAGCTCAGACGGAGAAGGAGCTGAACAAGTCGGCGGCGGCCAAGACGACCACTAACACGAGCACAACTGCGGTGCAGATGACGGCGCGGGCTGCCACGAACATGGCTCCGCAGTTCTCGGGGGCATTGAAGATGAAGAAGAAGAGCGACGATGAGCAGTTCGTAGGCATTGACTGGTATGATAGAGATTCGGATGAGAGCTGGAGGGCGTCTGATTTGCTGTTAGCGAACAACAAGGAGAAGCTCAAGGCAACTACTACCACTGAAGAGTATTTTGAAAAGCTCTACCAGTAATATGTCAACTAATAATTCTTTTCGTAGCCTTTTGTCATAGAGAATCGCATATCCAGCGTACTAATAACAGTTATATTCATGTCTCGAGTGACAGTATCATTAATTTAAAATGGCATTGCTGAAGACGATTCGATATCAATAGTGGTTGGTACAGCTAGGTGATGTTTACGCGAGGGCCACAAAAGCTGTGGTAGAATATATGGTATTTGAATACGGATTAGTCGAACCAAATCTTGATGAGTTCCTCACTAACACCGGAGGTAGTGAGCACCCCAAGGTCAGTAATAAGCGCTGTGACATACTGATGCGGAGTAAAGTCGATTTGCGGAGACTTGGCCATATCGTCCTCCGAGGCATCGGCAGTTGTAGTGAACTCGAGCTGATATTCATTTGGAATGTCGCTCGGTGAAATAGGGAAAAGTCGCACAAACTTGTGCGACTCTGCGACTACATACACCGGTTTCTTTGCGTTCTTGGCCAGCACAGCGATCTGGTAGCTGCCCATCTGGTTGATAACTCCACCAGACTCAGCCACACCTTCGGCGCCAAAGAAGATCTTGTCCACCTTGTCAATAACATAGCCCACCGAAGCATCTGGAATGACACATGTCGGGATGCCATGGCGCCTCAGCGTTTCGGCCATGACTCGGCCCTGGTTAGAGATACGCGACTCGGTGACATACACTCTGAATCGGGTGAATTTAGACGCCGCATTCAGCAGCAGAGCCTGCACCGTACGAGACTGCGAGTGCACAAGGATGACATTGTCGTCACGAATAAACGGCAGTCCAATATCGGCAATCTTTTGCCGCGAGGCCTTAGCTCGCTCTACGAAAAGCCGGCCGTTGGCTACCAAGTGCCGCTTGCATGCCTCCCAGTCACCATATTCGTTGATGTTACGCAGAACGAACCGCATGAAAAGATCGCACCCTGCCGACAGACTCACAGAGTTCTTGACGCTCGACTTCAGCGCATTAGACGCCTCCTCAAGCAGCTGGATGAGCTCGGACGAGGTCGATGGCTGTGTTATGCTCAGTAGCGACACCAGGGACTCAATGGCAGCCACAGGCATGGTCATTTCCGGGTCGTCTGCCAGGAATTTGAGGTAGGTAGCTTTGATATCGAACTTGCCCGAAGAAATGGGCGTCGCCGCTCCTAATCAGTTAGAACCAACACTTCAAACTGCCTATACTTACCGCTTGCCTCGGTGCTTGACGTCATTTTTGGCTTTTTTCACTTGTCGTGAAGTCTTTTGATGGTGATCGGTGATCTCAATTTTCGCGCGAAAAATTCACAAAAACGGTTGAGATTGATAAAAGCGGCAGGGAAATATGAACAGCAGAGCCCTGTTCAGACCCGTGATTCCCTGTATAAGGACTTCGCTGGGGAGATGGTACAGCACCAGAGTGGACCCGCGGAAGATCCGCAACATCGGAATCATAGCCCACATTGACGCCGGCAAGACGACTACGACCGAGCGCATGCTCTACTACAGCGGGCTCATTAACCGCATTGGAGACGTCGATCATGGAGATACAGTGACAGACTATCTCCCTGCGGAGCGTGACCGTGGGATCACAATCCAGTCGGCGGCAGTGACCTTCAACTGGGCCGGCCACAAGGTGAACCTCATTGACACCCCGGGGCACGCTGACTTCACGTTCGAGGTCATTCGGTCGATCCGAGTCCTTGATGGTGCGGTGACTATCCTCGATGGTGTGGCTGGTGTAGAAGCTCAGACGGAGAAGGTGTGGCGGCAGGCCAACGAGAGCTCCATCCCCAAGGTCGTCTTTGTAAACAAAATGGATCGTCCAGGAGCAGGGTTTGGGCGTACTGTGCGAGAGATTGTGGCTAAGCTCAATACCAAAGTTGGAATTGTCAACCTGCCGTATTTTGCGGGGTCTGATGGCGCCGAATTCGCAGGAGTAATCGACGTTATCGACCAGAAGCTCATCCAGTGGAAGGAGAACAGCGATGGCAAGGATGTGAGCGTCACGGACTATGAAAATATGGAAGAGCGGCTCCAGCAAGAGTTGGTGGCGGCCCGAACAGCGCTTGTAGAGACCCTGTGCGAGATGGACGAAGATTTGGTGGAAGAATACCTTGAGCTTGATGATTACATGGCAATCCCCGCCAGCTCAATTAAGCGGGCACTGCGAAACGCGACTATCGAGCGCTCCATTGTCCCTGTGTTGTGCGGAGCATCGTTCCGTAACATTGGCGTCCAACCACTGCTCGAGGCAATCATTTCGTACCTGCCTTCCCCGGCAGAGAGACCTCCGCCCACCGCAGTAAGCAAGATCCACCAGGCCACTAAAGGCAAGAAGAAGATCAAGGCCAAGACTGCGCAAATGGCGGCGGGAGAAGTGGAAGAAGCATATAAAATCGACCCCGACAGCAAGCAGCTGGCCTGCGCCCTGGCCTTCAAGGTCATCAATGACCCAATTAAGGGCATTCTTGTGTTCGTTAGGGTTTACGCTGGTCGTCTTCAACAGAATGCTGTTGTGCTCAATACTTCGAATGGCCAGAAAGAGCGAGTGTCGCGACTGCTTCAGATGCAGGCAGACAAGTCTGTTGAGGTTGCTGAAGTCGAGGCTGGTAACATTGCCGTCATCATGGGGTCTAAAGAGATCCGAACCGGTGATACAATTGTCGCCCACGGCACCAAGAAAGATGGCACTAACCATCTGTCGGCCAAGGAGAAAACCCTCCAGCTGAACCCGATCCAAGTCCCCCCTCCAGTGTTTTTCGCTTCCATAGAGCCGCAGACGCTGGCCGATAAGCGAGGGATGGACGAGGCACTAGACATTCTTCTCCGAGAGGACCCGAGCTTGCAGCTCACATTCGACCAGGACTCGTCCCAGACTCTTATTTCTGGTATGGGCGAACTCCACCTCGACATCGCTAAGGACCGACTCCTCAACAGTCTCAAAGCAAAGATCGAGATGGGCAGAATCCAAGTCTCCTACAAAGAGACTATTCAGACCCCATCTGCCGAGGTGGAGAAAATCGTATCTTTGGAGGACTCTGGTTCTTCGGCTGCTGTCAAAGTCTCTGTTTCGCCTGTTTTCGAGGATGAGGAAGTGGATGCTACTGAAGTTCTCGACACTGAAAATAACCACTTGAGCTATCCTGAGACAGTCGAGCACAAGTTCATCCCCAAGGCTGACATTATCCATGCCATTCGAATCGGTGCTGTTCCAGCCGTCGCTAAAGGTGGTAAGATTGCAAGATTGCCGCTACACTCTGTTCACATCAGTGTCACGTCTATTGAGATCCCTGACGATGTGTTGGATCCGGCTGCTGTTTCTACGGCCGTGAGACTTGCCGCTGAGGAAGCCTTGGAATCCCTTTCCAAGACGGACTTTGCCGTAATGGAGCCAATTATGAACGTTCGCGTCATTCTCAATGAAGAAGATATTGGCCAGGTCGTGAACGACATGTCCGGTAACAGACGTGGCAGCATTGTCTCGCTTGGAGAAGACGACAGTCATATTGCCAATAGTGATGTGGACGCATATTACAAAAAGCTTGCTGAAGAAGTCTATGTGCCAAAAGACTACACAATGTACTTGTCTAAACACGAGAGCCGAACTACTTCGCAGCAGAGTATTGTGCATGCCCGAGTAGCCTTGGCCATGATGAGAGGATACCTTCCCACGCTTCGAAGTCTTACGCAGGGTCGAGGTACTTATTTATTGGATTTTTATAGGTACGAACGTGTCACCCCTGACCGCGTCGACGAGATTCTAGATGAGATTTAATCTCCATGTACATAACTTGACGATCTACTTTTCCTAGGGGTACTTGTAAATATTAAGGGAAATAGATTGGATGCCTGTAAATAGGAGACAAAAGGATTGATATTCTTATAAAAGTATCCTAAATCTAGTGATAAGATCGAAGGATGTCAATCTTCTTACAGCCGTTGACCTTGAGGGTGTGATGATCAGTCTCATTCTGGTTTTGAACGAGAGCAATGGCAGGCATCTTGATGTACTTGTTGTCCTTAGCGTGGCAGGCGTAGAACTGACCAGTACCGTTAACAGTGAGCTGACCCTGGTAGTTAAATCCGAAACCAGAATCACCGGAGACATCTGGAAGGACCTGGACCAAAGGCAGAGTAGTATTGCCGAACCCTTCAGATTCTACGACGGCAGCGTTAAGCGTCTCGTTGAAGGCATTGAAGGCAAGGTGAGAGCCCTTGATCGAGTAAGAACCAGCATGGAAGAAGGTAGGATAGAGGTTGTGGATGCCAATGCCAGCGAAGAGTGGAGTGATGTACTTGTCGTTGATTCTGTGATCGGAGGAACCGATCTTAAGCTGGAATCGAGAAGTGTTATTCCACTGTCCATGACCATGTCCGGCGCCCTGACCGTGATCAGAGCCTCTGTGACCGTGTCCATGACCATTCCCGTTTCCAGAGCCATTGGATGGATCGTCTTCTGGGCCATTGGACGTTGGAATAGGAAGGAAACTGGTGAGGACAGACGGGATCTGAGTGTTAGCAGACGGAGTCGCAGAAGAAACATCATCGCTAGTAGGCAAAGCAGTTGGCACGCCTGTTGGAAGTTCCTCGGTCTGGACAGCACTGGAGTATACAACAGTAGACTCGTTAATCTCTGAAGTAGAGGCCGTCCATGCAGAGCTGACCGAAGAGGAATCTGGGCATGGAGAAATCTCAGCCGTAGTAACTGGCGGAGGGATCTGAGTGGAGTTGTTGCCAATGGCACTAGTTGGCATTCCAGTCAGGGTCGAACCGTTTACAGTCACAGAAGGCGAGAAGGTTGGAAGCGCTGGTAGAGTCGAGTTGAGGCCACCAAAGGTTGGTTCTGGGAAGCCAGTAGATGGTTGAGTGGAGTTAGAACCACCAAAAGTTGGGACTGAAGTAACACTCTCTGGCAAGCTAATAGTTGGCTCAACAGAGGTGGAATTAGCGCCGCCAAATGTTGGTACTGGAGTCTCGCTAACTGGAAGTTCGGTAGTTGGAACATAGTCAGAAGTGCTAGGAGCAGCTGAAGCAGAGGCAGTACCATTGGATGGAAGAGGAACCGGAGCACTGGAAGGGAAGTCAGAACCAGATGGGACTGGGGCAGACGGGGCAGATGGAATGCCAGAGCTGGAAGTCAATGGAGCCGGCAGCAGGGACGACTCAACCATAGAAACAGATGGACCAGCACCCGAAGAGGTAGAGTTCAAAAGGAGTGGAAGACCCTCGGTCGCAATGGCAATTGCCGAAAGGGTAGCGAATGAAAACAATTTTATTTTTGAAAGTAAAAGAGTGTATAAACGTGGGTGTACAAGTATCTAACCGGCAGATATCTTGAGGACCAAAAACCTGTCGAGTACATCCCTTTATATAGTTTTCAGCTAATTGGTATCACCATATCCGGGATTCGCTCAAGGAGGCTGAATTGCATGAGAAACCGCAGGTTTGAATGCGAATATATTCTACAGCTGCAGAGCTACGGGGGCATGCTGTTACAGCACCCAGTGCTTATTTTGCCTTTCTCCCGTTCCTGCAGACGCATCTGTTCTGGCTAAATTCTACGTTGGCATTTCCTGGCCTTAAGTCTATGGATATACAATTGCACTTGCAATTGTCCAGCCCCTGACTTTCGGCGTGGACTACATTAGCGTGACCAATGCTCAATGACTTTCAAACAACCGATCTCAACCGTTACACCGTTTCAATCTCGGGGAACCCCTTGATACCAATTCAGGCGCGAAGCTGGTAGGCTCCTGCAGGAACACTATGTTAAAGCGCCCTTGCGTAAAAACTAATCTTGCAGATCTCTCACATTTCCATGCTTGTTTCATCTCGCTTACAAGTACTTATGACATCGACAAATTTCCATGCAACCGATGATTCAAAACACAGTGGAAAGTAATATAAAACAACAAGATCAATTCTTATTTTGAAACTATACCCTGCTTTCAAATCGATGTGCCCATTCACAAATTAACAAATGGCTATTTTGTTGGAGAATGAAGGGATAATACCACTTTAAAACAGAGCCGGGTACCTGCGCATTATGTCGGTCGCACTTTTGAAACACATGCTCTGGTACGTGCTGCAACCATTTTTTCATGCTATGACCATCCCTACCGTAAAAAATAAACGTATGTGAAGTGATATCAATAAATATACTATTCTTACATACAGAGAACGCATACGTGCGTTTCTAACTCTGTAGTTCGCGTACGCCAGTGATGATTTCGGAGAACAAATACCCCCTTCCTTCAAGAGCACTGAGAAAAAGTGGAGTGAGTTTATCCAACGTGTTCGAGCGCCATGTCCGCTCAAAGGAGCAATCGTCGTGGCATGTAGTAGAGATGCCTTTTATGGCATACTGGGGTTTGGCTTTGGCTTTGGCGTAATGCCGTCGGCGGTACATTTCCAGAGCACTTTTCCACACCAGAGGGGTCACACATTGCCCCATATGTTGGAGACTAATTTCCGCGTACGTGCGCTCGAAATCACTCGGGGCCCACCTACCGTTGTAGCTCACAAATAAATAGTACCGTAAAAGGGGTAGTAAATCGGTTCTTCGCAGTCGCTCGGCAATGTACACCTGTAACGGCCGTACAAGGGTTAGATATTGAACCAGCAACTCACCTGTAGCCCAACTCAGTACGATTGTTTCAGGACTTTCACTGCTTAAGCAATCTTTGACTCTCTCGATACAAACCAGATCATCTATGATGTACAAATTTCGTTTGCGCGAGTGGTTCCTAAAGGTCCAATTAACGATTTCTGTAGCAGAGACCGGTACTGTCAGGTTATTGAAAATAAGTGCAGCCAGATGACGCAAGAGACCATCACATTTTAAAAATAGAGCAGCAAGGTCAAATTCTTCAATATCAGAGAGGCAAGCTGTCTCACTGTAGGTGTAACGGGCTTTTGAAATCCTTAGCAACTCAGCATTGGCCCTATCAGATAAAAAGCAATATCCCCGTTGAGTATTATTCCGATCGTCAGATAATGGCCGATGTCCTCTGTAAGGGATATCAACGCGCTGTTCCTCCGAGATACCCTGGTTGAAGACAACCAGCACATCCATAAGCTTCGAATTGAATTTGGTGATCAATTTTTCAGAGAAAATACGACCGTTTATGATCAAGTGGTTCTTAGGGTCGGCAGCGCCAAGATACCGGCCACCATCGATGGAGAGGAATTCATCGCGAAGCGCGTACATTTGCGCAAAAAAAGGAGAATCGCTCCCACTGCAGGCCATGGCATACCACGGGTTTTGTTCCACATTGGTCCAATCGCTATCTGAGGTATCCAAAACTGTTCTTATTGCAATTAACTTGTAAATGTAAATTGCTCTCTCAATGTGTTGCACAGCCTCCTGTGCGTCAAGTGCCGTTTGATTCCGCTGCTTGAAACCAGCCTTCTTCGGACGATTGAGTATTATGGCCAAAGCACTCATGGCCAGAGTCCAATTATACCCCAGTGGGCATTCTGTTAGGATTCGTACTAGAACCATATGCAGCTTTTTAAGAGCATCCTCTCTATTAGGATCAGAGTCGTGAGCAAAATTCATGTCCGGGCAGAACATATCCGCTAGCCTTGACCGGAGCATGGCGTCCTTAGTCATATATGAAATGCCACAGCTTTCTTTATCTTCATCTTCAGCCTCCTCACCTAGCCTAGAACCGCTATAGTCAACCATTTCTTTCTGAAGCTCATAGGAATAGTTGACGTAGGAATCATCTCGGGGCTTGACTTCACAGCGAGGATGCACGTTGCAAAGTTGTGCCGACTCCAGGAAATCATTCATAGCTCTATTTTGAGGTGGAGTGAACTTGACAAGAGAAGCGTCCTCTCCGCTCACATAAGAGCGGAAAATAACGCCTATAATCTTGACAAATTCGAAAAAATGAAGTTCGCGTGAGGCTGTGTCAAGGGGAGGCAGGCCAGCAAGGGTCAAGAGATCTCTCCTAGAAGAGTCGCGCACGTCCATATAACATGAGCGGATATATGATAGGGCGATGGACATGACCTTGTGCATGAGCTGGTTCTCTGCCTTGAAGGTGGTGAGGTCCTGGACCACCAATTTGAGAAGCTCTGTGTCTTTACGTTCTAAGCGAAAACGGCCTCCGCCTTCAGGATCTACCTCGGCCTTCAGAGACGCCAATTCATCTTCAGACAACTCAAAGGACGAAAGTTCATCGTCAGAATCATATTCTCGTGGCAGCTTGGATATAGGCCGCGGTCTTGAGTAATTGCGCAGGGAAAACGCATATTGTACAGGGACCGATGCTGGATCGTGGACCTCGATGGGAGTGTCGGGAGTCAGGTCCTCTGTCGACTCGGGCTCGCTTGGTTCAGGAGTCGTACTATCTGAGGTGGATTGAGGATTTTCATGACGTGGGATGATCTCGGACTGAGGGAGGTAGGAGCTCGACGGCAAGGGTGTAGATAATATGCCATTATCATCTTTCTGATTATTAGGTTGCTTCTCTTCTTTTTGCTCTTGTCGTTTGTGGCCGTGCAGTATTAGATTTTGTCGTGGCCGAGTGTCATTAGAATTACTGTCGTTAGCGGGTCTATCGTTAGTGGTAATAGCAGGAGTGGTAGTAGCTGAGGTGGCAGCAGTTTTGTGAATGAGATTATCTTGTTTAGGTCCCGGGTAGTCTTCATCCAGTATCTCCACGTATTCAATGTATTGCGATTCAAGAGAGGTGGTCGACTCGTCATTTTGGCCAGCCTTGAGAGTTGATTGCTCTTCTGACTCGGTTATCAGCCTCTTTCTTCGACCATGGCTACCAGAACTTCTGCTCCTCTTGTCTTTTACCGGATGGTTTGATGGAAAGTGCACTTTTGAATTGCCGTTCGAAGTGATGAAAAACTCGGAACAAACGCATCTAAACGTTTTCTGCTCATACGACTCCTTTTCAAATCCCGGATGGTGCTTGGCAAAGTGGTTCTTATGAGTTCTCGGATCGGTATTAATTGATAGCCAGCCGATGTCAAGTCTCAGGCACTCAAGGCAAAGATCTTTGATGGCCTTTTTGGAGCCATTGATGGGCGGAGGAAGAGACTCGGTCGTCGGATCGACACTCTTGAATGCGTAGTACTGCGAGTCGAGATCAACACTATCGGTGAGGGCACCGCTCTGTTTGAGCCTCATGATCGACTGCTGGGCCAGTGCCTGGTCGAAATCATTACAATAGGCACAGAACGTGCAGTGATCTATGATCTGGGACCGGACGAGAATGATCTGCCTGCCAAAGCACACGGCGAATTGGTAGTGTTTGTCGACCCGCACAGCGGTGCGCTCGAGCCCTCGGGGCACGACCACGCCGTCCTCGCGGAAATGCAGCCGCAACTTTTCCACAATGACCCCAATATCCATCTTTTCAGGCTCCTCAATGCCCAATTCCCGTAGATCCTTGGGGTTTTGCCGCAGATGGCGCCCGGACGCCATGTGGGCCCTGTACTCTTTGCGACTCGAGGTCGTGTAGAGACAGTTTTTAACGTGGCACATAAAGTGCTTGTACGCGGTGAGATACGGGCGATCTACTCCAAACGCGTTATCCTGTGACATGTTCTGCACAAATATTAGTTCTGAAGAGCCCAGGATTCCAGTACTTACCGTGCAAGACCCATTCCGCTGCGCGTATTGATTACTGAGGGATTTGCTTATGATTTGGGGTGTCGCGCGGACGCGTCGCTCTGTCCCACCAAACGCGGCTCGTGCGGCGTGGTGCGGCTCATTGGCCCAGGGTCTCGGCCACCAACATGAAACCTGCGGGACATTAAGACGGACGTTGCGCAGGAACAGACAATGGTTTTAGACTGCGCATGGGCCCCTGGGACAAGAGCAGCTGCCTGGGCCCTGGAGCATATTTCTATTTATAGCATAGAACAGCCATTGGAAGGCACTGCGCAACCTTAACAAGGGGCCTTCGAGATTAAGAATGCCTACCTTCACTTATACTTGCGCTCAATTGCGTCCCTTTATGTAAAAGAAAGGACGGAGAGGGGGGTCTAGGGGGTCCCCACTCTGCTACGGGAGCTCGAAGACTGGCCCTCGAAAAAAAAAAAGCCTACATAACCAAAATACATTCCATATATCCTATTGATAACTAAAGGTATATACGCGAAATACATGAAATTATCGCAGATCGATAGAAAGGGGGCCAAGGGGGTAAGGTAGGGTTATGCGGGCGGTGCTCAGTTTTTGACGTGGCACAATGATTTAGACGAGTTTGGGAAGCACACTCCCTCACACTCACCAAACCATTTTCACTCATTATTCCCTACCATCAATATGGCACGTAGCGGAGTGAGGGTATTGCGGTTCGTCGCGATAGCGACTATTATCATCCTGGTGATGTTCAAGCTGTCGACGGACCGTGTCGACGTGTCCAAGTACGTTGCGTCCAAGGCCAAGTCCAACGCGGAGCTGGAGCATGCGCAGGACCATTCGCAGGACCAACAGCGGCCAGCAGTGCTGGATCAGACAGAGCAGAGCAAGGTCGGCAGTGCGCCAGTCGACAAGGCGAGCTACGAGCGGGCGAATGCGACGTTTGTCACTCTGGCGCGCAACTCTGACCTATGGGAGCTCATCAACTCGATCCGTGAGGTTGAGGACCGGTTCAACCACAAGTATGGCTACGACTGGGTGTTCCTCAACGATCAGCCGTTTGACGATAACTTCAAGAAGATCACGTCGATGCTGATCTCTGGCAAGACCAAATACGATGTGATCCCCAAGGAGTGGTGGAGCTTCCCAGAGTGGATCGACCAGGAGAAGGCGGCGCGGGTGCGTGAAGAGATGCGGGAGAAGAAGGTCATCTATGGTGATTCGGTGCCGTACCGACACATGTGTCGATTCGAGTCTGGCTTCTTCTGGCGACATCCGGCGCTCGACGAGTACAAGTACTACTGGCGAGTCGAGCCGGGCGTGCATCTGTACTGCGACATTGAGTACGACTTGTTCAAGTTCATGGAGGACAACCACAAGAAGTACGCGTTCACCATCTCTCTCTACGAGTACATTGAAACCATTCCGACCCTGTGGGACGCGACCAAGGAGTTTATCAAGGCCAATCCGCAGTATATTGCCAAGGACTCGATGATGGACTTTATTTCCGACGACGGCGGCGAGACGTACAACCGGTGCCATTTCTGGTCTAACTTTGAAATTGCGTCCCTTGATCTTTGGCGGTCCGAGGCCTACACCAAGTACTTTGACCACCTCGACAAGGCCGGTGGCTTCTTCTACGAGCGGTGGGGTGATGCGCCCGTCCATTCGATCGGTGCCTCGCTCTTCCTTAACAAGGACGAGATCCACTACTTTGACGATGTAGGGTACTTCCACGTGCCGTTCAGCAACTGCCCAACCGATGAGGAGGTGCGAATGAAGAAGAAGTGCGTGTGCAACCCAGACGACAACTTTACCTGGAAGGGCTACTCGTGCACTCCGCGGTATTATAAGGTCAAGGATCTCGAGCGACCAAAGGGCTGGCACGAGCAAACTTGAAAATAATTATATATCATAATTTATACATATTTCTGTCCTGTATTTGTGTTCCCCTCCCCAACTTGGTATGATCATTTAGTTCAAAAAACAGGTTTCAACTCGTCTAGTCTCAATTGTTACCAATGCAGAGGCTATCTCGAAAGTCTAATTTATATGTAATCTATTGGCGAGTGGAGCAGCGGCTATTGAAATTACCGCAAATGCATTGATGATGACAACTGGGAATATCATTTCATGAGGCTCATAAAGTTATTATATTGATTCAAAACTCAATGCCCGATGGTGGACTTATCGCAGGTCTCTCTCAATTTCACGTATGACAATGCCAAGGTCAGTTTGTGCTGGCAGGATTAAGACTCGGTCGTCTTCAACAAGTTCAGAGGCAGTGAAGAAAAAAGTAGAACACGCGTCACAATTAAAACGTAAATCTTTCGACGTAGAAACAGAGGGCCAGTTCTAACAGCTACCGTTACCCCAGAATTCAAAGTTATCTCGTTTATTCTTTTTTTTTTTTCACTGCCATTCTTAAAAACTTAAATATTAATATCAGGTATTATCAGCATGATGAAAACTCGTCATTTGGTAATTGTAGATTTGTAATAAAAAGAGCAAGAGATATATATGAGACTCCATTGGTATAAATGGAGCATCACATAATATGGTATGAAATAACATATTCTTCCACCAACACTAATTAATCGCACCAAGAGAGTACACGCACTCCCAAACCCGTAAACTCAGGGACGAAAGAGACGGGCAATAACAGCAAGGCGAGATGGCGATTCAGTACATGTTGCTCCTGTCGAGACAGGGCAAGGTCCGACTGGCAAAGTGGTTCCAGACGCTGGGGACTAAAGACAAGGCAAAGATTGTCAAGGAAGTGACCACGCTGGTATTGGCGCGACGGACCAAGATGTGCAACTTTCTCGAATACAAGGACTCCAAGGTGGTCTACAGGAGATATGCATCGCTATTTTTTGTGGCCGGTATTGACTCAGACGATAATGAGCTGCTGACGCTGGAAATTATTCACCGATATGTCGAGCAGATGGACAAGTACTACGGCAACGTGTGTGAACTCGATATCATTTTCAACTTTCAAAAAGCATATTACATTCTCGACGAGCTTCTAATAGCAGGAGAGCTGCAAGAGTCCTCAAAGAGGGACGTGCTGCGGCGAATTGGGCAGCAAGATGCATTGGAAGCGACAGAGATGGAGGACGAAGGTTTGAGTAGATTGTTAGCGTGATCCTGATTAATATATTTCTATTTCCCCACTCTAGGTGCCCTTTTTCTTTTATTTATACCATTTTGTTGAAAAATATCGCCAATTGCTAAATCATAATCAATGCTCTATCATCAAAATTATTAATGGCTTACTTTCGAGCCTCGTCAATGGTTAGCTTCCCCTCGTAGATCTGCTGCACTCGCGAGTGAATATCCTTGAACGAGTCGAACAGAGTGTACGGAATGTTCTCTCGTTCGCAGAAAGTCACGAGGTCTCGACCTCGCTTAGCGAACAACAGATCAGTCTCTCTTGCCGCAGACAGATCCGAAACACCATCACCGCAGTAGAACATTGGTGGTCGGTTCTCCAGCTGTGCATATGGCCGAATGGCCCGGGACTTGTCGTGGCCAAAGCTGGACTCGTCTCGGTAGACAATGTGCCAGCTGCCGTCCTCGTTAATCTTGACGTCATTGGCAATGATCTCAATGTTCTGGACCGCCTCGTCGCCGAGCAGTTTGCCCAGCAGAGCCTCGATAATCGGCTTCATTCCGCTAGATACAACCACCACTGGCACGTTATTGGCGGCGCACCAGTGGTAAAAGTCGGCAAACCCTGGGTCCAGCTCTACGTGGGCTTTCAGGTACTCAATACACTCGGGGAAGGTCTTTGGGATCGACTCGAGCATTCGCACAAAGCCGTGTCGGAAGGTCTCGGTGCCGTCGAGAATCTCCTTATTGATAGCCTTTCGCTTGACGACGCCGAACCCGAGGTTATCGGTCATGTAGTCGTTAGAATCCTGCAGGGTCACGGTGCCATCCCAATCGGTGAAGACAATCATCTTCGGGTTCGTTTTCATCGCTGGAGTGCTCATTTTGGCTGGTCAGTAAAAAAAAATTAGAATCGATTATGCGCGTGTGTTGGCTCGAGGACCCGGTCTATGCCTATCACTTTATATCCAAGGGGTCGGATGCATCACACCCGGCCGATGAATTATTTAATTTTTCATCCCCCGTAGATCTCGTTTCTCCTGCGCACGCTTGCTCGACCCGCTAATTTAGCGCAACTTGTCTAAATATATCCAAAACAACCGTTGAGATTAACCAGGGGTAATGACATAATTAAACATATTTCTATCGTCGGCTTTATGCATCCTCGAAAGATCTAACTTGAATAAACCTTCTTATTACACTCTCTTTCAATCGTACCTCAAAAAGAGAGAAGTCTAGATCGCCAATGTCACAGCAACCCAAGAACGCAAAAGTGTGAGAGTGCCTAAGGGGGGTGTGGGAGCAATGAGTATATTAATTGAATAGTAATTTAAGATCCTCTGGATCAAATCTATGTATTTTTCTCATAACCTGAATGTAACCCTTGGAACAATATAGTAAAAATTTGAGTTGGTGCTAAACAATATCGGCGCTGGTGGGGTAGAGCGACTTCAACGCTTTAAGCAATGCGTCGCTGTCGTAGCGCGTGTAATTGCCCTCCCTATGCTTAACAGGAACACAGGTGATCCCATGAGCAGCCAGCTTGCTGGTGGAAACCGGGATGGCACCCGGCGGGTCTAAATGGATAAGATGAGTTACATATCGCGACCAATCCACCGGCGAGTGCACCTTTGCCGGGGCAGGAGGGCGGTGATACGGCGGCAACCGCGTCGAACGAACGTCCTCTTCGCCAAATTCGTTGCTCGCCGAGTACCGGCAAGCTTGGACCAGCGCGCCAATGTAATCGTACGCAGCCATTCCCGACGTCTCGCGGTCAATTTCTCCATTCAGGATCATAACCTTGACCGGGCACTGCGCGACTGCCTCGGCAAAGCCTTTCAAAAGCACAATGGGGATAGTAGACGTGTAGAGACTGCCTATGGAGTAAATGACCATTTCAGAGGAAGAGAGGGTGTTAATGAGGCGTGTCCCCGCCCGCGGATGGATCTCATGGCCATACGGATTGATATAGAAAATACGGTCAATTGGCGACGGCAGCGGCTCAGTAGCCTGTTTGGAAAAGTGCAGCTGGGACGAGGTGAGATCAGGGTGCGCGAACGGCAGCGACGCATCTTCAGAATCGCGCAGAGGCGTGATATTGCCAGACTGGGAGCCCGACGACCGCGGCGTCGAGGCCGGCAGCGGTGTTCCTGCGCGGGTGTTAGCCACCGACAAGTCTGTCTTGCCGGCATTGTCGCCGTATGCGTGCGTCGGGTGCGAGATCTGGCTCTGGCCAGTAATGACGGTACCGTCTTTGAGCAGCGCCGAGATGTGGTGGCTAAAGTTCGTGTTCAGCGCCGGGAGGACCTGGATGGATGACGGCACACTGGTGATTCTCATCATGAGCTCCACCGCCGACTCGAGCGACCCGCAAAAGATGCGCGCTCCAGTAAGAAACATGTTGCCAATTGACGCCTTCTCGTAGCGGAACTCTCGTCCCGGACGAGCTCGTTTCAGCAGCACGCCATTGAGCTCGATAAAGAACGCCCGGATCAGCTCTTTTTGATGGGTCTCGATCGAGTCCCAGATCGGGTGCGTCCCGTCGACAATGGCACTCCACTCAGCACGTGCATCTGGAGCATAATCAGGCAGCCTGTGAGCAAAAAGCGCTCTGAGCGCCTCTGCCTCTGGCGGGATCAGCCTTACGATGCGCGATCTAATGTCGCCGATTGCCGGCCCGCCGACCACGCGAATGAGCTCAGAGGTCGATCCGCCATTGTCAGATATGGGCAGCACGTAGGATATCGAATCCGACGATAGCTCGGACAGGTAGGGGACCAACGAGTTGGTCGCAGTCCCACCGCTTATCACGGTTAATTTCATTGGCATTCTATAGCTAGTGGCAAAGTGGGAAACGTGTAACCAACACAAGACAAAAACACCTCGATACGGGGGCCTATATATCTCTGCCTATAGTGCCAAGAGATTAATAACGATCTTATAAATGGCAGGTACTATGTACTTGTCTGCTGCTACTAAATTAAGAGCGGCCTGCAGCACCGACCAGTCCTGGGACCATGCCCCCGGCTCTGAAGATAAGGAGGCCCTTTCACTAGAGAACCTTCCCACAATGGCTGATTGAGCGGGGGTCTGGGGCAGAGTTCCCCAGGGTGTTATTGCGTAAGCACATTTGAGCACAGTTTAGTGGCATCGTGCTGGGATATGCTTACGGCCACCCTCCAGTAGAACAAGGCATCCAAATATCCGAAGACGAAATCCGATGAATTGTGGCCATCCTGCACAACTGCGATGAGATGAGGTGACTAATTATCTTGCCTTGCCGTGTATCCAACTTCTGTGCTGTACGATAATCCGCAAAAGATACGGGTAAAGCAGGGGCTCTGACTAATTGTCGGAGCGTCGCCGCCGCGCATAACCGGGGGTGAAAAATTCAGCCAAAATGAGTCAATGATGGACAGATCGAGGGTATAAAGGAGCGATAAATTTCCAGGATTGTGGCTTTTTTTCCCATCAATTTCACACACATAAAAAATGAGCAAGGGAAAAGTTTGTTTGGCATACTCTGGCGGTCTCGACACCTCTATCATCCTCGCATGGCTGCTGGAGCAGGGCTACGAGGTGATTGCGTTCCTCGCCGACGTCGGCCAGGAGGAGGACTTTGAGGCTGCGCGAGAGAAGGCGCTCAAGATCGGCGCGACCAAGTTCGTCGTCAAGGACGTGCGAAAGGAGTTCGTCGAGGAGCTCTGCTTCCCGGCGGTGCAGACCAATGCCATCTACGAGAACGTGTACCTGCTGGGTACCTCGCTGGCGCGACCGGTCATTGCCAAGGCGCAGATCGAAGTTGCTGAGGAGGAGGGCTGCTTCGCCGTCTCCCACGGGTGCACCGGTAAGGGTAACGATCAGGTGCGATTTGAGCTCGCGTTCTACGCGCTCAAGCCAGATATTAAGGTCATTGCGCCATGGCGACTGCCAGAGTTCTTCAACCGATTCGTCGGCCGAAAGGACCTGCTCGACTACGCCGACGAGAAGAATATTCCAGTCGCGCAGACCAAGGCCAAGCCATGGTCCACCGACGAAAACTTGGCCCACATCTCCTATGAGGCCGGCATCCTCGAGGACCCAGACACCACTCCGCCAAAGGACATGTGGAAGCTCACCGTCGACCCGACCGACGCTCCAGATACCCCAGAGGACTTTACCGTCTTCTTCGAGAAGGGCAAGCCGTCTAAGATTGTGTACGAGGGCGGCAAGGAGGTGACCGAGCCTGTGGAGCTCTTCCTCACTGCTAACAAGATTGCGCGACGAAACGGTGTCGGCCGAATCGACATTGTTGAGAACCGATTCATTGGCATCAAGTCCCGAGGCTGCTACGAGACTCCGGGTCTGACCATTCTCCGATCGGCACACATTGACCTCGAGGGCCTGGTGCTCGACCGAGAAGTGCGGGCCATCCGAGACCAGTTTGTCACCCCGACGTTTGCTCGAATCCTGTACAACGGTCTGTACTACTCGCCAGAGGGCGACTACACCCGGGCGCTGATCGACCCATCCCAGGTCTCTGTCAACGGCCAGGTGCGATGCCGAGCCTACAAGGGCTCTCTGCAAATTCTCGGCCGATCTTCTGAGACCGAGAAGCTGTACGATGCTACCGTCGCTTCCATGGACGAGCTGACCGACTTTGACCCAACTGACACCTCGGGCTTTATCACGATCAACTCGATCCGAATCAAGAAGTACGGTGAGCAGAAGCTTGCCAAGGGCGGCAAGTGGTAAACAATTTACCCCTGTACATAATATTTAATTTATTCTGACCTTTTTGTCTTTTTATATTATTTTGAAGCAGACTTCTATCAAGCCATTGGCGTCGAATTTGCTCTTCGCATTTACTCTTTTGTAGCTTCATGGTACCAATTCCGTACACTAACAGTTTGTCCTTATGGCCTAAACCTCGGAGCCCTTTACGGGCTGCCCTGTCAGACTATCTCTATAACTAACCATCCAACATAGAGTACAACTAGAATGATAAATATACAAACACTCCAGAGAAAAATCAATAGAGCTAGATGAGCGAACTGCGGTCGAATTACTGGCTTTAAAGAACTACTCGATTACAATTCTTCCTAATCAACCACAACTCAACGAATCTCCAGCTTAAATAACCACAGTTTGCTCAAATCAAGGCATAGAATGGGCGAACTTCTCCAAAGGACGGGGTATGCATCATTGTGCATATTTGGGAGTAAGCCGCACGATGGAAAAGTGGTGTGCTTCTCCCAGCCCCTGCCATCACCCCAAAGCAACGACGAGGACGACAAACGATGAGAGCAAGCATAGTAGCAGTGGCGGCGGCCATTGGGGTTGCTGTGGCGAACCAGCTGCCGCAGATTATTGCGCCCCAGGCGGGCGAGGACTCGTGGCAGGTGCGCCACATGAAGCAGGAGCATATGATCGACTCGTTTGATGCGCTGTCGTTTTTCACGCTGCACGACTCGGACGGATCCAACACGTGGACGACCAACGACATTCTGAACCTGTACGGCCTGCTCAAGGAGAAGGTGGTCGGCGACGGTACGGGCATGGGCGATAACGAGCAGACGGAGGAGATTCCTCAGGAGACGAAGGACTTTGTGCTCAAGACGGTGCTCGACATGATTGACACGGACAACGACGGCGTCATCACGCTCGAGGAGTGGCGGGTGTTCACGCAGAAGGGCGGCGAGCTGCCTGACTTTGGTCTTGGCCCGGGCCACCACGGTGACTACGAGTACGAGTACGAGGTACACCACTGGATGACGCACCACGCCAAGGACGACCCGGATGTGAAGAACGTGCACCCGGAAGACATTGAGCACGAAAAGCTGTACCATGCTTTCGAGCACGGCGACGACGCCGAGGCGCATGAGAAGGAGGTTGGCTCCTGGGCCCAACTGGAGAACATTCCGCTCAAGTTCCGCAAGCAGCACTAACCAGTAGTATAAATAGTCTTAAGCATTTCCACAGCACTACAGTAGCGCGAGTATCATCCAATTAGAGGTAGCTATGCACGATAGCCCACGAGAAGAAAGGGGTCTCCCCAGCTACGGGAGCTCGAGGGCCGGCCCTCGAATACGACAAACAGCTATGGAGAGGACTCCACGATACACAAGATACCACCCGTAACAAACAGTCCCAACAGCGTAACAAATAGAATAGTATTAACGCAATATATAGGCACAAATAGGTAAGAGTTATTTGGGGGTATTTCTGCACAATTGAGCGCATCTTGGCAAGCCAGGGATAGCCCTCGTTTACAACAGAGCAAAAAGAGGCGAAAGGCAACCAACGGCAAGCAATTGAAAACGATTGAGGAACATTAATATTAAGCGGTGAGAGTTCATTATATCACAAGAAATAGTCACGTCGTTGGGCTTTTTGCGGGGTCATGCGGTCAGTGTCTTCCGAGACGGCGTTGAAGATGGAAAAAGTCGGCACCAGGGTATCCTCGACCTTCATCACGCTGGCGACATTGCCGCAGCGGTAGCAGTAGTTGGGCGCAGACCACACAGTGACCACGTCCTTGTCCTTAAAGTGGTACTTGAACCCTTCCATGACCAGCTGGTGCGCCCGGGCAATCAGGTCAAGCCCATTGATGTGGTTGAACTCCCGCGCCACCTGGGCGCCAAAGATCCACCCAGCGCCCCGCGGCGATACGGCCCACGTCGACACGTCGTCCGGATCTGACCACACCAGGTCGCAGAACCCGCCCTCATGCGGAATCTCGTGGGCTCGCGACAGCACTCTAATTTGGTCCAGCATGCGAATCTCCGGCGACAGCCCGCCATGCACACACAGAATCTGGCCGTCAATGATAGCGGCGAGCGTGAGGAAGTCAAACACCTGGCAGCAGCACTTCCACACCGTCGTCGAGCCGTACTTGGTCAGACACTCCTCGTAGAAGCCGTACACCTGCGTGATCTGCCGCGACTCGTGGTTGCCACGCACCAGCGTGAGCCGCTGTGGGTACTTGGCCTTGAGGCACATGAGCAGCGTGAACGTCTCGAGACTAAAGTAGCCCCGGTCCACAAAGTCCCCGAGGAACACGTAGTTCACGTCGTCCGGGAACCCGCCCGCGACCCGGAACAGCTGCAGCAGGTCGTGGAACTGGCCGTGAATGTCGCCGCACACCGTCACCGGCGCCTGCACGGGCTGGATGTTCGACTCCTCCATCAGCAGCTCCTTCACCATCTCGCACAGCTGCTTCATATCATTCTCCGGCAGGTACTGGCATTTTATAATCTCCTGGAGCCACACATCTGGGCCCCTGTCCGGCATTGTTGGTGGTCGTGGTGTCAAAGGGCCCTTCCGCCCGTCCTTTTTCTTGGGACCACTCGGCAGCAGCGCCCACCACCGTTTGGAGTGGGGGGACTGCCGCGCCAATTGGGCGCTGATACCATGGTTATTGTATTCCAGAGCTCATTTTTGGCTCGTGTGAGAGGCATTGGCCTCAGGGAGCCATTGGGCGGCCGTCGCAGGCTCTTTATGTAAATCACGGTAAATTAACTCTATTTCATCGAAATGTACCCGACGGGCTCTCCGGTGTTTGCTGCCAGTGTATTCCAAGCCCTCGAGCTCCCGTAGCTGGGAGACCCGCCTCTCTCCCTTTTCAAGGAATTGTGAATGGTGCTTGTGGCATGGACGTGCCAATTATATCAGCATAGCTAGAAGTCAACCTTCATTGCTTGCTATAGAAGAAGATTGGCTGCAAGTTATTGTTAGCGTATTCGAGGTTTATTGAGACGCATTAGTTACTGGTACTAATTCCATGTAAACAAATTACCGAAAAAGCGTCAGCTGTCATAGTCTAATTGTGATACACAATGTGGGTTTTGAAAAGTCCAAAATAAAAAGACTTGAAAGGGCCATGAAGTGCTGATTCTGGCATGAGAGTACTGGTCGTACTATGTCCAACGCACCAACAAGCTCTGCAAAGATTGTGGCACCACCGTATTGAACGCCAATTGCATTCAAGGAAGACTTGTAGATAGAAAAATTAGTCGCGCATCCATTGCTCGTCCGGTTCGAGGGTGGAGGTCTCTTTAATCTCATGGACCTCCACTAGGCGAGGAATAGGACTGACGTCACGCAGACGCAGCATTGAGGACCGGGAGAAAATGTTGGCACGTACGAAACGCTGCGAAATGAGGCTCGCCAGAATTGATTCGAGCAAGACAAAGTCCGTGTCCTGGTGGTGCAACTGCTCGTCCGGATGACCCCGCTTGCTCAGCGCAAACGCCGTGGCAATCGACTGGTACGAGAGAACGTTCTTGCGGTCATTGGCTCTCCATGCCTGATAGAGCACGTTGCGGTGGAAGAGCACCTCTGCCCGCGTCCGCAGAACAATGTAGAGCCCACGACGCAGAAGCCAGCTTCTGCGAGGTTCCTCTTCGAGCAGCGCCATATACGCTGTGTAATTGCACTTTCTCACCGCGTAGACGAGCGGACCGTACACTGGGTCGAGCCCCGAGGCATTGAGCAGATACGGCGACGGCAGCTTGCCCAGCAGCACGGAAACGGGGATGAGATAATGAAGCACGAGCTGGCGGTTGCGCGGCGAGGCAGTAAGACAGTTATCAAACGCGTACCTCAGATGCTTGTATGCGCTGACAAGATGATTCTTCATGAGATAGAATCGCCCGAGGTGGTACCGATACTCTACTTTCTCAGCCGCGGAAAACGCAGCGAACTTGACTTTGGCAGTATGGATGTTAGAAAATACGTTGGCGCAAGAGGACGGGGTCCGTAGATTGAAGTAGAGCCGGCACAGCGAGTTGGCAACGTACAATATGACAGCCTTCCGCGAGGTCACGGCCACTTGTTGCCTCATTTCGTACGAAGCATTGCGTGAGATCTGATCCCCAGAACCTGTGGACTTTTCTGCCCGAATGGAATTGAAAATTTTGAGCAGCACCGAGGAAACGTATTCGACTCTTGCACCGGTGCGGGTTTCGGCATCAAGCCTTACTGCCAACGGCAGCGTATGGCGACACGTCTGCACAACAACTTGCTGCAGCAGAGCGCCCCTATTTCCATTGGCAAACGCGGCCTGAAGATCTGCTAAGAACTGCCCATAGAGATCAAACGACCTTTCGAGGTTGTGCGGCTCCACATTTTGGCAGAACCGCAGATATGACTTGGTTAGTTCGACAAACCCAGGCCATTCCCCATCATATAGATCCAGGGCCTCAATTACCGACTCAAACGCGACTCCATTATCATGTATATCGTTTTGTAACGACGATACCTGCGGGTTATCGAGGTTGAGGTCAAACAGGTCAGCGAGATCAAACACGACCGCATAACTTGGGTCCGCCTTGGTCGCTTCAACCACCTGGTGCGCCCACAATTGCACCGACATTTAAACTTGACGCCCGCTCAATCGCCTACCCGCTTAAAATGGTCTATAGTGGGTTGATCAGCGGTACTAAAGGGGTAGATAGAGTTTGTGCGGGTAAAATGTCGGAGATTTTTCAATCTCCGGGTACCATCACTAGTCTCACCACTCTATTTTGGTGAACTGTGGTAGTTTACTTTTTGATTATCGCATAGCTTTGTGAAGCGGTAGTATGTCAGCAGCGGCGGTCCAACGAGGATCCCCCGCAGCAAATAATGCGAGAGTCCCAGCGAGTGCTGAGGATTCTGCTGCTAGTAATGAAGGGAAACCAGCAAAGAATAGTAATGCAAAGCTGAGGCTGGTGGTACGGTTTCTGCCGCCAGGAATGCCCAAGGAAGAGTTCGACAGCCTTGTATCTCTCAAGATGAACGACGAAACATGCTCTGAGCGAGTTTATGTCCAGGGCAAGGTCTCGTCGAAGGACCCGGTGAACAAGCTGCCCGTTTATTCGCGGGCGTATGCCACGTTCAAGACCCCCGAGGGACTCAGGTCATTTTTCAAGCTCTTCAAGCAGATTATTCCAGCCATTAACGAGCTATATGGCGGTGCAAACCGGGAGACGACGACGTCGGTGCGGGTAGAATATGCCCCGAGCCAGACTCCAATTGCCGGGGACTCACCTGATCCTATGGCAGGAACCATTTCTGAGAGTCCAGCATTCAAGGCGTTTACAAAGGCTCTTGCGGCCGGGAAAGATGTGCCAAAGGGGTTGTTCGATACGCCCAAGAAGACAACCAATAAAAAGGAACCAAAGAAGGGCAAGGCCAAGCAACCAAAGGGCAAGAAGGATCAAAAAGGCGAATCGGAGGCTCCTGCAAAGAAAGGAAAAGCCAAAAAGACTGCAAACGATGGCCAGTCTGCCGATAGTGAACAGACTGTTTCTAAAAAAGAGCGCAAGGCCCGTACCAAAGGGAAAAAGGGCGAACAGCGGAACGCTGAGCCCGGCCAGCCTGTCCAACAATCATCTCAGTCAGCTCAGACGCCTCAATTGGCGGCACAAACAACACATTCTCCGTCTCCCTCTCCTTCTGGAGAACCTACAGAAACCAAAAAGCTGCCAAAGAAGAAAAATCGCAAGCCCCGTAATGCTAATGCTGCTTCTCAGGATGTCAGTGCCGAAAATCCACGACAAATTCCACACCAGGTTGACTCGACTATAAAGCCGGCCAAAAATACGACCCAGCAAGCTGACGGTAATGCCCAGCGGCCACCGAGGAAACCAAAGTCAAAGGGCAAGGCGAAGCATTCACAGCCAGACGGCCAAAAAACCAAGCCGAATGCTCAGACTCAACCAAATCGGCATAATCAGCCAGATGACCAGAGGCCTCAGTCAAATGGAGAGAAAACTCAACCTCGTCAGAAAGCTGGGCCAATTGGTCAACAACCCCAGCAAAATCAGTCCCCTACTCAATCAAATCAGCAAACCACTCAAAAGCCATTCATACCTAGAGAGCCCACTCCTGGTAACGAATCCCCTTCACGGCCCAAGGCAGTACCCAAATCTATCAAGGATAGAATCCCCAAGAGCCAAGATATCATAAATAAGGACACACAACAATAACGGCATGAGGGAATTCGTGGCATTTTTTTTTCAATAATTGATTAATGGCTGATATATGGGTGAATATTAATGGCAGTAGTATATGTATGTTTTGAATGTAATGTAAGTGGTATTATTCGAAATAGTATATACAGCTTTTTAAGACAAGTATCGATCTAAATCTTCACCCAAGACGTCTTCCACAACTGGAACCAGCTCACGTCGAACTTCATTCTCAACCTTCTCATCCTCATCCTCCAATAACTCTGCAATCAGCGGAACAAGCTGAGGCAGCATCGAAACCCATTCTTCACCCAGAGAAGAGCTATATAATCCCTTGAGAGTTCGAATCGCCCAGATTTTAGCAGTAGAAGTGTTGTTCTCCTTGAGGTACACCGAAATGCCGTCATTCAGCTGCTTATTGGTTTCAGGCGACGAACACAGTTCGGCAAGGTTGGTGATCGCCTTGACCAAAACATTGCCCAAGGTAGAGCTAATATCCATCAATGGGATCTGAGCCAGCAGAGCCTTTGAGATCTTGTCGAACCGAGCCTGAGCATGCCAGAACTCGTCCTGGTCGTACTGGAAAGATGTGATGAGCGAAGAGAGCACAAGCCGTCGAAGCGGTTCGCTCTCAGTGGTAGCCAAAATATCACAGACTGGATCAACGAGGTAGCCATAGTAGTTGGTAACAATGCTCTTGAGAGAGTTAAGCACTTTGCCAAGGAACTTCCAGAACACAATCATTCGGCTAGTAGCATCAATGCCCGCAGCGCCTTCACCGTCAACCGCCCATCGCACCATTCGAACAAACAATGGCCGGAACTTCTTGTCGTTGAGCTTCATAACAATGGCAATACCAGAGTGAACCAACTTGTGTTCAATTCGGTTAGTGTTATTGGTGTCAAACTTGCCGCTGCCTCGGACCTGGAATGCCGTAAGCAGCCACGACACAAGTGCTGGGGCCAGAACAGCGATATCCTTCTTGCTGGCTCGTTCAACAGTCTTATCCATGGCTTCAACAAACAGAGAAATAGAGTCAAAGTCCTTGGCATGTTTCCAAGATCCACTGAGGCTATTAACAACTGACTTAGTATCCATGCCGTAAACAATGGCGTCCAGTACCTTTTGTCGAGACTCATAATCAACAGTGGACTTCATAATCTTCTCTAGAATGTTGGAGAGTGAAGTGGTCATAAACGCCGGGATTCGCTTAATAAAACCGCCAACGAGACCAAACATGGCCAACTGAATGCTCTTTCCTTCGTCGCTCTCTCCACCAGTCTCAATAGCCTCCGTAGTTCGCGAAAGAACCGGTGGAACAATCTTGGCAAAGTAGCCAACCATTCTCGCGCCAACAATAGAGCACACAGTATTGGCCAGGGCCACAGAGGTAACATAAACACCAACGGAAGTGCTCTTGATACCTGCAACAGCAAGGTCGAGCAGCGACACCACGTCTTCGACAGCCATATTGTGACCAAACTTAGAAACAACAATATCCAAGCAGTCGAGACACAGCTCACACATGTCGGCATCCTTCTCTCCAACAACTCCAATAGTCTCCTTGAGAATATTGACAGCTTGGACTGCTGCCTTGGAGGCAATCTCATCATTAGCAAGTTCGAGGTCGAATTTAGTCTTAATGAGCTTGAGAGCATGCATCTTAACACTGATATCGGCAGGAGAACCAACGAGTTTACCAACAACAATAACGAAATTGTCGATAGTGAGGAGCTCCAAGATTTTACCCAGCAGAGAGAACACAGAGTCATCAAGCTCTTTGGAGACACCCTGGAGCTGTGACCGAGCAGTAAGGAGGTTCTGAATAATAAGTGAGCACTCCTCGAGTTCATCGACAGTCTGATTCTGTTGCTTGAGGATATCAGTGATAATCTCGGTAATAAATGAGTACAAGCTGGTCTTAAGTTGAATGAGGTCCTGCTTGGAAGCATTGGTAACATTTAACAGTGGGATTTCCTCCTCTGTTGAAGCAGTAGGGATAGTAGAGACAATTTCAAGATACTGCAGGATACCATGAACACGTTCATACGAAGTAAAGGTTCGTGCGAACGAATCGAAGAACTGAACAAACGTATAGGCCTCCTGCTGTCGCCTTCTCTTTCTGGCATCATGGTACTTGGCGCCAACAAGAACCAAGAATCTATAATAGCTCGCCTCAACTCCAAGAGTGCTGACTAACGTCGTAAACATCTTTACCCGTCGGTGTCGTGGAATGTGAGGGAATGCAGTCACGAAAGACTTGAGTAGAACGTCCAAATCCTCAATCTTGCCAGCATTGTCATGGAACAGAGATGGAACCACGTTGGTAATAGTCTGCTGGATAACGTGTGCAGAAAATTCATCGTCTTGTCGCAGAGTATTCGCACCCATAAAGGTGAAAATGGGCATAACACCATGTAGAACCATTTCACGGTCAAGTGTAGCAAGATGCGAAACCAACAGCAAGAATCGATTCTGCACCTGTGGAGAGCTAGTACCTCGAATGCAGCTGACAATGAGATCGATTCGATTCGCATTAGAGTTCAGACCAACCTGGTTCTTCTGCTTCAGAGAAACCACAACATTAATCATGCAATTAGCAATAGACTGGAGCGTGAACTCGACTGGCAAATCTGGAATGAGTAGCACGTCAGCAAGAATGTTGAACAATTGGGTAAGTATTTCAACACTTCCAAGCTCGTCGCTTCGTTCAAGAAGCTCTAGAACAACGCTAAGTTTTCTAATATGTTTCTCTGCGATACCGGCAATTTTATTATCGACGGAAGAGTTGGCGCTCGATCGTCGTCGTCGCTTCTTCACACTTTCTTCCTCATTAGTAGCTAGCTGGCAATCTCGCAGCAGAGCAACAAAGTGGTTCACAGACATCTTAACAGCATGAAGAACAGACAAAGTATCGTATGGTACAGAATCATTGAGAGCTGAATCGACCAGAACCTTGATGATAGCGAGCTGAGAATCGGCCCGCATATGAGACCAGTTCTTAACGAGTTGAGTTCCAGCTACTTCAGCCAGCTCAGCATTGCTCTGAATGCAACCCTCAATGAAGTTGAGTGCCTGCTTGTCACCCGTGGTCACAATTGCGACCACCTGCTGCTCCAAGGCGCCAAAGTCTGCACGTTCCTCAGCGCACAGTGCCTGCCACTGGGACCGCTTCTCAATCCACGAATCAAGCAACGGGGCAAACAGACGTAGGTCGCTCTTGCCTTTTCTCGAGTTGACCAACTTCAAGAACGCGGTCTTGAGCTGTGGAACAGGAACACAGAGGGCATGGCTAGCCAAATACGTCCAAATAGGGTCACCAAGCTTCTTACCAGAGTCAAAGACCTTCTTGACGACATTGACAATGTACTCGGGATCCATCACACAATGTGAGATTTCTGGGCAGACATACTCGCTAAGCAGGGTTTTGACCTGCTCAGTAGTGGTAAATTTGACGTTAGCCGATGCCTCGGTCCCGTATACCGTATCCATGGCCCAAATAACAGGCTTCTTTAAACCCTTGGCATATTTCTTTCTGAGGGTATCCAAAACTTCCCCAGCCAGTCGACGAATTCGCTCCGAGTCGTCCCCTAGAGCGGCCAGAAGTGTCGGAATCAGTGCCTGGAAGTCAGTATTCTCGGACTCTTCGATAAGCTTCACGACGCTCGATAGAGCAAAGGCTCGAGCCGCGAGTGGGTACGCGCTGGACCAGACTCGAGCCAGGAAAGTGATCTTAGACTCAATATTTGCGAGAAGTGCGTGAGACTTGGCAAGAGCTGACTGCGAGAAGATAGCGGCCAGCTGAACAAGCTCCTCAGTAGACTCAACCAGGAAGGAGTCAGTCTTAGAGCTTACAGATTCAACAGCAGAGGCCAGAGCCTTCTTATTGATCTTGGCGTCAGGGGTGGCGCTCGTTTCCGTATCAACATCAGCCATATCAACATCTCCGTCGCCCCCGTTAGTCACTGCGTCTGGAGTGGCACCGCTAATCGATGACTGGAGGGCCAATTCAAGGTCATCGGTACTCATTTTTTTGTCGGCCATGACAGATTTGATAACCTGAGGAGAAGACACGAACCAGTACTCAAATAGCTGAACGAGGGCATTCTTCTGCTGAGTGGAAGCCGGCGCAGAAGCTCGCTCCAGAGCACTAGCGGCGATCATGTATTCGAAACCACTAGGAGTAGTGGTATTCTTGACTACCTTGACGACGCTAGAAATAGCCGATTCGCTCTCTTCTTTGAACATGGCACGGGACCATGCTACCAAGAACCGTGCAATGTTGTATCGCCCGGCCAAATCAACGAGCTCCGACTCAATAGGTTCATCGGAAACAGCAGTGCTGTTAATGGTGTTCCAAGTTTTGGAGTCTAGCTCGTCATCCTCAGAGACCAGCTGGGTTATGCAAGCCAGACCAGCCCTGAAGCTTCCAGAGGACCAATTTCGGCTGATTGTGTGAATTGCAGCAGTCTTCACTTCCAGGGAAAGATCACACTGGGACTGCAAGACGGCAAGAATCATATATGCAGCGATCTGGGCCTCTGGCTGCTTCTTAAGGGGTAGCGCAGCCGACACATGGGGGAGTACCTTGGATACAATATCATCAGCTGGAGTAGCAGCCTCCTTGAGAGACACAAGGGTCCAGATCGTAGTCGAGGACCAGAATGCCAGCAGATCGTGATATTCTCGGTGATGCTGGATAACTCGAACAATATGGGAAGCCACGAACTCAAAGAGCTGGGCATTGGAAGAGAGCGCTCGTACCATCAGGTTCCTTGAGGGTGGATGGAGGGTCTTCTTTGACTGCACCAGGAATGAGAATACACCGAATTTATCCTCTGGGCAGATATCCATCATTCGCACAAATACTTCCGACGAGTAGTACGGCAAGAAGGTGAGCAGCAACAACTCAGTATTGTAAACATGGACCTGGAAACGTCGCACCAGCCACTCAAGAGCCCGTAAGGCTGGTCGTAGCTTAATTCTAGGAGCAATAAGAGAGAGGAAGTTTTCAATTGCCTTGTCAAGCATGTCATTTTGCTCTTTGGTCTACCAGCTGTTAGTTCCTATGGAAAAATCCCCGAGATAGATCAACATACCTGGACAAGTCTATCAATAGATTTGGAGGTGTCCGAGAACAGGCTAGTCTCGAATGCCTTGAACCGAGGATCAAGCGCCTGGAGTTCAAGCAATGCGTCGATGCTATCAATGTAGATATCATCAAAGGTCTGGTTTGCGGCCACCTTGGGCTCGTAGACCAGCGAAACGGTATGAAGCTTTTTCTTCCGCTTCTTGTCTTGTACAACGCTGGCATTATTAGCAGCCAACGCCGCCAACTGGTTCGCAAGCTGGCTCATGGTTGATATTTTTTGGGTTGGTGGAAGATCTGATCTCTTGGTGATAAATAATTTTTCACTATCAGCTATTTCATCCAACATTATTTTCCAAGTAGCCCCAAGCATGTTTTATTATGAGCTTTGCAAATAGGCGTATTCAGAGCTCACTAAATAACAGCTTGGAGGTCTAATACCGTATTAACTGCGGCCCTATTAGAGATTTTTCAACGACTCTAGAAGAAGCAAGTTTGGGCAGGGATTGAATTAATATTTCATCAAATAGTATTATGCAAGTAGTATATTATCATAGTTCTATACATTTAGTATTTGACAAATCATTTCATATCGTTCATTATAAGTGTAGTACAACAATAGGAATAAAATATGCTGCCTTATCAATAATCCATTAGTTAGCTACTACAAGAACGGCTACCAGCGCCGCGCAAGTAGATCACAGGAGCAAACTCCGAGAAACCCGAGAATGGTCTATTTCTTCTTAAAAAAAAGTTCACCAAAAACATGATATTTCATGATATTTCTCGTTAAAATAAATAGAGGAGGAAAGAGAGAGGGAAAATATTAAACAACCTCCTGGTTTAGTTGTTCATAACGGGTCTTTGAAAGACGGCGCCCGAGCCACTGATAGAAACGGTACTGCAAATAAAGAATAGAGAGAACAAGTGCAGTGCCGAGGAAGAAGAAGAACACCCAGTGCTTGCCCATTTGCATGATAAACCGCGCGTCACCAAGATGCCACGAAGACCCCTGGGCGGTGAAGAAAAACTTGGTAGGCTCTTCGTTGACAAGAATGGAGACGGTGTCTGTCTTTGGCATGCCCCACCTCTTGTACTGCTTCCAAATGACCGATACAAACAGCGGGCCCGTCGAAAACATGATAGTAATGTACGACACGAACCAGTTGCGGTTGTACTTTTCCAAATTTTCAATCACCTTTTGAAAGAAAGGATGCTTTGGACGCGACCCCATGAGATCATTGGACACGCCGGTCGGCTTGGTCTTTCTGAGCCACGCTTCTTGCTTCGTCAATGGGTCGAGTTTTTGTGTGACGCCGTTGTCGAGGTCAATGTAAATGCCACCGTAATGGTAGAGCACGAAGTACCGGATCACGTCCGCTCTCATAATGGGGTATGGGTATGCATCATAAGTGGGCAAGAACCATGAGTAGTGCTCGCTCACAAAGTTGCGGGCCGACTCGTCGGTCCACAGAATATACTTATAGTCCGGATGGGTCTCCACAACTGTCGCATGAGTGTGGTTCCATATCTCAGGAATCGCCTCCGTTTTATAAGTTTGGTGGATAATCTTGGGGATGAGCGACGGACCCTCTGATTCCAGTTCGGCAGCCGTCAGCGTATCTCTGGCGCTATCATCGTATAACAGGGACAACAGGTCCGACACCTGGTACAACAAGAATAGGATGATTGTCCCGTTGACTGCCAGCAGCCATCTTAGTTCTCTTCTCATATTCTATTACCAAAAAAAAAATCCCCAGAGCTAAGGTCTTTTTACCCGTTCAATATTGAAAGCAACACACAGCTCCGGCTTTTTAATACCGTGCCCTTCTAAGATATCAATGGGCGTGAATGTAGAGCGGGGGAGAGAAGAAAATTGCAAGAAAAAAACACAGATGGAGTGGTGAAATGGACACAAATATAAGCCCCGTCCCTTGCAGTGGTGAGTGCGCAATGGGTCCCAATTGCAACTGGGGCCCCGACTAGGCTGAGCTTTTTAGATTTGGTCTGACCGGAAAAACAAAATTGCAGTCTCTTCACGAGCTCGAAATTTGTTGGATGAAAAAAAAAGGCTGTTCTAAACCGTCGTGGCTGCTTTTTAATATTATCTCAGTTTTTACACTGGGAAAAGGGCCAATAAAAAGACCAGCGCTGCTCTATAGCTTTTAAAGATTCGCGCAAATCGGAGGGAGGAGAAATGAACCAAAGTGTCTTACAACTGCCAGACGGTAAGACAAGCCTTGTTGAACCGAGTTCGAAGATTATGTGTGTGCGTGTGGCTTTGACCTCATGTTGTTGGCTTGCGGTGAGGTACAGCCGGAATGAGATTGCAGGGGGGGCAACTTGATAGCCTTGCTCTACCCCCCTTTTTACCATCAGGGCAGTGCAAAAAAGTAACCCACCTTATATATAGTGGGTATTACATGTTCTATAGGGCTTGGACAACCAGATGGAGCACGTCTAGACACCAGAGCCGAATTTGCGTACGAGTGCGCACTATGTGGGTCCCCAATTACTACTTACCCTATTTCCTACGTATTTGATATAGTATTCCGGGTGAAGTGAGACGCTATCTATTTGGGTAGTAGGTTACAGCCCGACTATCATCACGTCGGCAGGCCGCTGGGGCACTGCCGGGGAGGCAGTTGCCTTCCAGTTTAGGAAGGTGGTCCTGTACGAAGTGAAAGATTTTTTGGGCGCGCGCGCGCGCAGAACCCTCGAAGGAATAACGTGTCTTGCATTAGACCTCGGTGCAGACGAACTGTCTACAATTTTTATGCGGCAATTTAAATGTGTTCGGTGAGAGGAATTTTATGTTAAAAGATACCCGAGTGTGCCCAAGTGGGATGTGGGCGGGAGCTTAACACATATTACGTAGACTGAGGTGGAAGATCTTTTAAGTGTGTGATGATCAAAACCACTCTTGGTACGGCATTCGTTATTATCTTTGGTTCATTAATAAATAGGTAGTTATTTCTATCAATTATATTACAATGCCGAAAAATTGCCCGGTTATTGCAGAATTTTTTTTCTGTTAAAACCATTATGTGAAAGTCCTCACGATTACATACCTTAGATACCGCAAAAATGGTAACTATGATGGTTGGCGTATTCCTCTGCCAGTTCTTTTACTGTGGTTCCCTCAGTATTAGACCGGTTCTCCCAAGAACATAATTCATGTAATTAAGTATTGATTAGGAAAACCGAAAAAAAAATCAACAGCCGTGCGATAAAAGATATCAGAGAACTTTTCAGATCAATGAATCAACCATAAAATGTCGGACAGTGAAGGGGAGTTTGATATTACCAAGAACCTTGCGTTCAACGAAGACAGCTCCGAGGAATCAGAAGAGGAGGAGGAACTCGGGTATGAGGACGTACAGGACGAAATCCTCTCATCAGACGACGAAGATGACAGTGATGATAACGCCAAAGGAAAAGATAAAAATGAGACGGAAAAAGCATTCCCGCGAATGGAACTCGAAGATGACGATAGTAAAGAAGATAACATCGCAGCATATTTTGCAGCCCCGCAGACAACGAAAAAGAAGACCACAGGTACGTTTGCAGGCCTAGGGCTCTCCAAGATCCTCCAGACCAATATCTCCAAGAAAGGGTTCAAGACCCCGACACCCATCCAGCGTAAGGCAATTCCGTTTGTTCTTGACGGCCGTGATGTCGTCGGTATGGCTCGTACTGGTAGTGGTAAGACTGCAGCGTTTGTGCTGCCTATGCTTGAGCGATTGAAAGTGCATTCCGCTAAGGTCGGTGCCCGAGCCCTGATCCTGTCGCCCAATCGAGAATTAGCCGAGCAGACTTTGAGAGTAATCAAGACATTCTCTCGGGGATCTGATCTGCGGACTGTCCTGTTGATGGGCGGTGACAGCCTCCAGGATCAGTTCGGATATATGATGTCCAACCCAGATATCATTGTCGCCACGCCAGGTCGACTTCTGCATCTCAAGGTCGAAATGCAACTTGATCTGAAATCAATCGAGTATGTGGTATTCGATGAGGCTGATAGACTGTTTGAGCTGGGTTTCGCTGACCACCTTAATGAGATCCTCGCCTCTCTCTCTACCTCTCGACAGACTCTCTTGTTCTCCGCCACTCTGCCAAAGTCCTTGGTAGAGTTTGCCAAAGCCGGCCTCCAGGATCCTATTTTGGTTCGATTGGATGCAGAGACTAAGATCTCAGAGAACCTCGAAATGGCTTTCTTCTCCATTAAAGATCGCGAACGAGATGCCGCACTAGGATATCTCCTTCAAGAAGTTATCAAGGTGCCTCTCGCCACAGAAGAGCAGAAGAAATACCTCAACGAGAAATATGTCGACAGTGAGGAGGAAGAGGAAGAAGAGGGTAACAAGAAAAAGAAGAACAATAAAAAGAAGCACAAGTTGCCGAAGCTGCCAAAAGCCAACGAGTTGGTGTCGGAACACTCTACAATTGTCTTCGTACCGACAAAGCACCATGTCGAGTACATTCAATTCCTGCTAACGAAGATGGGCTACTCCGTATCGTACATCTATGGTACCCTGGACCAATCGGCCAGAAAGCAGCAGTTGCTCCGGTTCAGGAGTGGTGTAACTAACGTTTTGGTTGTAACCGACGTTGCAGCCCGTGGTATTGATATCCCTATCCTTGCCAATGTTATTAACTACTCTATTCCCTCAAACCCAAAGGTCTTTTTGCATCGAGTCGGTCGAACTGCTCGAGCAGGCCGTACCGGTTGGGCTTACACCTTAATTCAGGAACACGAACTGCCATACTTGCTTGATCTCGAGGTGTTTATTGGCCGCAAGCTGCTTTTTGGAAGCAAGATGAACGCGGCTGCTGATGATACCGAAAAAAATCCGTTCACTGAGCGGCTGGTGCTTGGTAGCTGTCCACGAGACGACCTCGAAAACGTGGCTGAGGAGATTGACCACGTTATTTCCCGCGATTACGATCTGGGCCAGCAGCTCTCTGTTGCCATTAAGGGTGAAAAGCAGTACCTCAAGTCGCGCCAGTCTGCATCTGCCGAGAGTGCGAAGCGTGCCAAGGACGTCGTCCAGGATGGATGGGACGAACTGCATCTTCTCTTCATCAAAAACAATACCCAGGGTTCTGGCAATGTTGGTATTGAACAAGCTAAGCAACAGCTTCTGGAGAAACTTGCCAATAGACCAGGTGTAAAGGAGACTGTGTTTGAGTTCAAAAAGACTGCTCAGAGCAAAGATGTCGCTCAGCTAATGGCACGAAGACGAAGACAGCTGCTCCCCATTCAGATGCGAGCGGAGGAGAAAAAGAAGCTCAAAAAATCCCAGAAGCTCCTCGAAGAATCAGTGAAGGGCACTGGATCTGATGAGGAAGTCGGTGGTGCTGCCGCTGACTTGACATCTGCTTCAGAGCGGGATATTGAGTCAGTCTTCAAAGACTCAGACAAGGTGGAAGAAGAGCGGCAACAGCAGAAAAAGAAGCGAAAGCGAGAATTCAGGGATGAGAACTACTTCATGTCGCACTTCACTTCTGCTGAGGCTGCTTCTGAGCGTGGATATTCTCTTAACGGCGGTGATTTCGTTGAGTCGGCTCGATCTGCGACATTCGACCTCGATGGAGAGGGCCGAGAACAGGTGGCTAAGCAGATGATCAGGTGGGATAGCAAGAAGGGCAAGTATGTTAACAGCAACGGCATTGACAACGTCAAGTACATTCGAGGCGAAGGCGGCACCAAAATCCCCGCATCGTTCCGAACTGGTAAGTTCGACGAATGGAAATCTGCTCATAAGGCCGGAGACCTGGTTGTTGGAGCGATGGAATCGACAATCAACAACGGTGCCAAGTCGCAATCCAACCGAAGGTTCAAGCATAACAAGATCACGGCCCCTAAGAGGGCTGACAAAGCTCGAGACGATTACGTTTCGCGTAAAAAGAAGGTTGAAGCGGCTATGGAGAAGGGTCTCCATGTTAAGGGTATGCGTAATAACAAGGTCGCTACGTCTAATGGCATTGTAGACACCGAGACTGTTCGAAAGCAGCGAGCATTGAAGCAACGACGAAGGGAGAAGAATGCTCGACCGTCTAAGAAGAAGAAATAATTTGATAGACTTTAATGATAACGAGCTTGAATTGCCTCTGGCTATTAGTATTAAAAGTTCCAGCGAGAAAACTGTTTTATCTTAATATCCAAAATAGGTCTATGAAGCGGCCAGCCGCACCAGGGGTAGTGCCGATCTCCGGAAACAAATCAACTAAATGGAACAGTATGGGCTGCATCATCACAGTCAAAATATGGTTGACGACAAAACTAAGGCTGCGATATTAGCCTGGGTATGTTTGTCCTAAAAAGGTAGCGAACCGATACTAACTGCGTAGGCAAATTTATTTACAAATGTAGCTGATATTGGAGTGCTGGGAGATGGGTATACAGTGGGCACTATACTAAAGGAAATCGACAGAAAATACTTTGACGACGTTTTAATACTTGATTTTCCTGCTAAAGGCGGAAAAGGGTCTGAAATTATAAGGAAGCTACAGCTACTTAAGCAAATCAGCTCTCGTATCGAGAAATACTTCTACAAGGTTTCAAAAAAGTCCTTTGAGAACCCCATAAATGTGACACTGATCGCGTCTGAAAACGACGAAAATGAAATTGTCAAACTCATGACGAGGGTCATGGTTGTGTCTGTTACTTGCGACAAGAACGAGCAATTTATTAATAAGATTCAGACAGAATTGGACACAGAAAATCAGGCTATATTCATGGGTATTGTGTCTGCCGTCATAGATTACGACTATGATCCACCGCATAGCGCTCCTACAAGTGATGACCGCGAAATTGAATTGGAGAAGGAGATCTCGAGGTTAATTGTAGAGAGGGAGAGGCAGAATGCGTTGTACGAAGAGCTGTTGGAGAAAGCTGGTTTATTAGAGGAGGAGAATGAAAAGCTGAAACGGGAGAGGCTCTCTAGCTCCACTGAATTTGTTCCCAAGCCTAGCACCTCTGAAATAGATGATGCTAAGGTCTACATTGCTGAGCTGGAAGTGGAACTGAGAACTGCGCAGAATAAAGTCATTGAGCAGAACAAAACCATTCGCGAATTGGGTGAAGTTGTGGCTGAAATTCCTACCTACAAGTCAACAATAAGCACACTGGAGGAAAAGCTTGCTATGAGAGACTTGGAATTAGTTCGGCTGCGAAATGAGTCGTCAAGGTCAGTTAATATTAGGAGGTCCACCAGTGTCTTAGGTGAAAATCTAGGTGACAACAACACTTCTTCTCGAGATGGTGAAGAGGAAAATTCGAATAATCGGCCAGGGTCTCCATCTGTAGAGGCTACTAGACTTATGACCGAAAGCTTGAACATAACTGCAATTTCCGATACGCCTGTCTCTGAGCTGAATGCTTCAAAAATAGAAGACTATGTCAGTCAACACAAGACTGCTGACATTGTTGAGTATATTTCCATCCTCACACAGCAACTCAAGGACGCCAAGGCAGAGAATGAAAGTCTAGACTTGGAGATATCCCAAATGCAGACTGAATTGGAATTGGTATCAAGTGCTTGGTACTCTCTGGCATCTCGAGTACAGCAGGAAAACACCTCGATTACCAAGAGTTCCAATCAGACACCAACAGGCTGGCTAACGAAACAGCGTGAATCAATGAATAGAATATTCTAATGTTATTTATTGCGAATTTTAATGAAAGTATAATTTCCTACAGTTATGCAAATGCAAAAGGTATATTACAAATTATATAAGGATTATAACTTTGCTTCGCTAGACATCGAGGTCACAGTTCGGGTTTTGGCCTGATTGCCAAGCTGAGAGCACACCCGCAACAAAAGCATATCAGCCCCTTTAATCGTACTAGTCATATCATGGTGTCGTAAGGTCTTGTGTCGAGATTCTGATACTAGTTCGCTGAACGAGTAGAGCTTACCCGTGGGTAGAATGTCATCATGGCGGAATATTTTCATCTGCTCTTCCGTAGTACTCTCGCTCACGTCAAATCGTGCTGGAATCCAGTCCTTTGCAAGTGCCACCATGACAGGAGAGCCCTTTCGGTCCTGGTTCTTACGCTTAACAATGATACCCTCTTCTTGGTACTGGTTCAATGCAGATTTGAGCAACTCCTTGTTGACCGCCTCGTAGTATGTGAGATGGCCCTGGTGATATAACGTCTTGCCAAGCATCTGAGCAATATTGAGCAGCTCTTTTTCCTCAATCCACACGACTGAACCTTTCTCTTTAAGTTTAGGTGTTAGAGTGAAAAGAATAGCCGAGGCCAGCCAAAATCCGTCCATGAAAGGCCACACAAGGTAGCAGTAGAAATCAAACGTCTCGTGATCGTTATCGATTGGATATAACGAAGAGGTCAGTTTGACGTAGAGGTCACTTCCAGTATTGTCAAGTTCGACCACATCCTCTGCCTCGAGCTTGGCAAGTGTCTTGTCCAGGTTAGTTTCAAGACCATTCGGCCCATAGACAAACTCTTTTGATAAGAGCCGCGACAGGAACTTTACCAGCTCGAGGAGCTCGGCCTTCGAAATGCGTGGATTGCCGTTGCTTCTTCGGATGAGGGTATACATGGCCACAGTAACAATAGCCTCGGATGCAAAAAGGTGGATTACCTGGTTACGGTAGTAACTCAACTTGAATGCATCTTTAACGTAATAGATGGGTTCCAGAAGGCCCTTCTCTTCGCGGCCCACGAGGTCAGAGCCCAATACCTTGAGAGCATTGTCGACCATAGCCTCGAGATCGGCAAAGGTGGTGCACTGCTCAGTTGTTCGAGATATCGTACCAACTCGTCCTCCCGCTTCGTGGACACGCTTGATGAGCCATTTGACCTTGGACATCATGGCACGGAAGCTGATACCTCTCTCCGACGACGTTAAAAGTGCAGTACCGATGAGCGAGGTGGGCATTGTTACAGAGGCACTGTTAATATCTGCCAGCACTCGGTATCCCAGGGATCGGAGGATATGGCTACGCATGTCTGGAGTTACTGTAGAAAGAGACTGCGACGCAGTCATCTTGTTAAGCTGATCCATGACATAAGATTTGAGAGACCACGGCTCCTGGAACCGCACATCGACACGTCCCAGCTTGAACGAGAGAACCTTGCTCGCATTGAGGAAGTCAGCAAAAGACTCGCGCTTCTTCTCCTTGCCCAGTAGCTCGGTTGCGTACGCCTCAGCTTCAGCAACCTTGTCATATTGAGTTGAAACAGGCACGATCCACGTGTCCTCGACTCTGCCGCTAAGAACTGCGTCGAGAATGTATTTAAGGATGCCAAACTTGGGCGGCAATAGCTTACCAGTTCGGGATCGCGTTCCTTCGACAAAGCATTCAAAATTGATGCCGTTCGAAAGAATAGTCTCGATATACGCCTGAACAATGGCCTGGTACAGCTTATCCTCACCAAAAGAGCGACGAATATACATTGCTCCGACCTGCTGCAGCATTGTGCCAATAACGGCAAAGTTGAGGTTATCGCCTGCCACCACAACCGGAAGTGAAAGACCCATACGGAAACAGATGAACTGGATGGCGATGTAGTCAATATGCGATTTATGGCACGGCAGGAAGATCATGGACTGTTTTTTGGCCTGCAATTCCAGCGCCTTTGCCTTGATCCGCTCCAATTGCTCGGGATTTACATGGACTCCCTGGTGGTACGACCGCGCAAAGATTTGTGCTACACAATAGTACATGAATTGCAGCACTGGTTTGTTGTCAAACTTGCACATCATGTTATTGATGATCTTTTCGGCCGACCCGCTGAGCCACCGCACTATCTGGTTCTTGCGCCTCTCCCGCGGCTCAGTAGTCTCGAATGCCTCTGTAGCCAAAGCCTGCTCGGCCAACGCGTCAATAGTCGACTGTGTTATCGGGTTGTTGAGAGTCTGTTCGAATACAGACTCCGAGAGCCCGGGATAATACAGCTTGTGGCCCGTGTAGTCGTCATAAGCCCGCCATGATGAACCGTGAAGATGGAGCGCCAAAGTCTTCATGAACTCGTACGGGTTCTCACGGAACCGCGTGAACTCTACTACCAAGTTGCTTGTCAAAGTGCCCTTATCTTCGGCTTCTTCGAGCCTTAACAGGTCCACATCGCTGCTATCTTCTTTCATAGTTCAAAAGTTTCTATTTGCTCCCACAAAGTTTGTACCGAGCAGAATTATACCGGATAATGCAAAGTATTAGTACGTATTAATGTTTCTGTATTACGATCTGCCAATGAAGACAGGGATGAAGGGAATCCGGAGGCCAAAATAGCTGTGGAGAATCAAATTAGTTGGGGAAATTGTCGCAGTCTCACCAGCCGTACGGCTGATCGGAACGAGCCGTTAGGCACCCCCCAACGAAATGATCTCGGCACTTGTGATCGTTGACTAGTCGAGAAGGCCGTTAATTTCCATCCAATTGTTATCCTTAGACGGGAGGAAGACGCCCTCAGGGTCGCACTCGCGCCGCAGCTTTTTCCATAGCGCGAGATCGTCGCCGAACCACTGGTCGATGACCGGCTTGAGCCCGCGCATCTGGCCGTCTTTGGTGATTTTGACAGGGTTGGTGCCGAGGTAATTCTTTGCCCAATGCGGCTTGCCACCTGCGGCGCTCACTATCTCTTCAAACGCAGAGTACCATTTGTCGATCGGGCAGTCCCATCCGAAGGGTCGGTATCGTGTTGCGTTAAGGTAGAGGGTGAGGTTAGACACATTAACGTCCGGGGACTTTGCGTAGGGCAGCTTCGGGGACGGATCTAATAGAGGCCGTAGCTGGTTGCCAGGAACGGCGCCCATCTGGTTAGAGTAGTTTTTCGGATCGGCAGGGTCAGTCGATTCAGTAGTAGTAGTGTTAGAGATTCTGACTTCGAACGGTGAGTTGACATAAAACTCCCCTGAAGCGGCAGCGTCCGCGATAGTCTTTTCCAACTTTCGCAGTACTGTAGGACCCTCCGTTAACGGCATAGCCCACTCATTTACGTACTGCGAAAAGAGACAATCCATATTGTGTCCCTCCACCGAGGAAAATACCTGGCGATGGCCGTTACCCAGTGAATGTTCGTAGCCAAACTGTCGCGCGAAGACCCACCGCTCAATGGCTGGGGTCAGCCGCGGGAACAGCTTGACAGAGACCCACAGCAGAGACTCGTAGAAGAATCGCCCCAAGGTTGTATCGTAGAAGGTAATTCTCTTTGGCGAGGGCTCCTCAGTGCTCTTGTTGGCCCTCCACACAACGCAGTGCTTTGCGTACGGGAACCACCACACGCGGATAAACTCGTGGGACGTCCATAAGCTCGGCCACAATTCCTCGAGGAACTGCTTGAACGACACGATTTCCACCGTGGCCGCAAGAGAGTACTTTGGAACCGCCCGGATCGTAACGTGAGTGATGATACCCAGCTTCCCTAGTGAAAGAAGTGCCGCCCTGAAAAGGTCCGGGTTGGACGTTGGCGAGCAGAAAACGCTCTCTCCCGACGCAACCATGATAGTCAAGTCAACAATCTGCTGCGACACGTTACCATGGAATGCAGTAGACCCGTGGGTGCCGGTAGCAAAGATGCCTCCGACGGACTGCTCCGAAATCGACCCGAGGTTCTGGATGGCAAGTCCGCGCTCGTCAAGGATTTGATTCAACTGGAACACACGAATGCCAGCCTCTACAGTGACGTCGACCCATCTACATTCGTCCGAACCCCCTTCCTCGTACTTGACAACCCGGTTGAACTTGTCCAGGTTCACCAGCCAATCCGAGGTCATCGTCAGCCGGGACGGAGAGTGGCCGGATCCAGTGACCATGACAGTGCGACCGTGCTTCTTTGCATTTTCAATGACAAACTGGATCTCCTCTACGGTCTGCGGCTGGTAGTAGCGGTCGGGGCGACACCGGAACGTGCCTGCCCACGTAGAGTGGACGTGGTTCGTCTTGAAGTCCATAATTTCCACAGAGTCTAGGTAGCTGTGGCTGAAATCCAAGGGTTTAACAGCTGAACACGGTTGCTGTGGCGTTGGACTGGGCTCAACGGCTGATTACTAGTTCTGGCCAATGCACGGATGGCGTGGGTGAATAAATTTATTTCGACATCATCCACCGGGCCGAAAAAAAACTCAGCCGCACTGACCTCTGAAGGGATTGCCTGACTGATAACGGTCACTGAGTCAAAGGTTTTATATATTACTTTAACCAATAACTCATCGGACATCCATTAATTTGTATTTTAGGTTGTAATAAGAGACCTTTCCTCTATAAATGGCTTTATAATAAAAAGCTTTGGCACTACCAGATAAAAGGATCAACGTTCTGCGCATGGAACAGCGGGCTTCGCTTTGGGACTGAAACCATGAAGTTCCGGCGTCGGCTGGTGCAAGGGGCAGCAGAGAATGGGCATTCGACTCATGGGAACGAGTCCAACGATATCAGCTATGTCGACACGTCATACAAGCCTGAGAGATGGGAAAAGGTACCCCCCAAGGCTTTTGGAGCGAACCTGCTTAATACTGCACTTGATAGATCCTGTGTGAAATCGCTTAGAGAACTATGCGCCAGGGTGCTAGCGAACCACTTCACAGACTTGGACAGAGGGCTCATGTCCTTTGGATCATATACTGGCGCTTGGAAACTTGTATGGCAGATGGTGTGCGCGGATGGGAGCGACTCATTTGAGCTGTTTGAACGGTTCGCGAAAAAGTTTGGTGACATTCGCGAGTTCCAATGCCACGCTATGCAATTCCAGCTAGACGGAGGGCCCCTCAGACACAAGTTTCTGGCCCGCTTATTGAGCGGCCAGAAGTGCCACCGTATAGAATACTTGCCTCAGCTACCCTCTTTAAAGCCCCTGGTAGCGAAGGACTTTGGTAATTGGCTTGTCTATCTTGATCTATCGAACGTGCGGCTCAATAATGAGCAGTACTTGGAGGCCATGAGTCTGCGCAACCTTGTTGCTTTGGATGTTTCTGGCTCGAATACCATACCCGAAAGCATTCTAATGTCATGGCGAATTGCTATGCGCAATGAGAGTCTGTGGAGCAATTTACGCATGCTTTGTCTTGGAACTGCTTCTCCTTCAGAGAGAGCGAGCTTGGCGCTACTTGAATGTGATCAGCTCGTGTATCTCGAGTGTCCAAGGATAGCTAGTGATATCCCGCCGGAATGGAATCATGCGAGCGAGGCTGGATTGGGCGAGCGTTTTGTCGCCAAATACGGTCTGGTTCAGAAGTACAACTTTCTCAAACGAGTCAGTGCATTGAGCTCAGAATCGCTAGGAAGGCGTATTTACCTGGAGCTTGTCATGTCGAGCGGCAATGGAGGACTATGGGACTCTAAGCTTGGTAATAGCTGCAGACATTGCTATATACGCATGAAATGGAGTAGCTCACCCAAAAAGAAGCGCAGCAAACAGGAGAAGCCTTTGAAGAGGGCTCCCAAGCGTAAACTACGGGCAATCGATCTTTTCTAACTGTATTTTAATATACACTATACGACCTCTAGGTCTCAGGTCCAACTTGTCCGTAAAAGTACCTGCGACAGAGAAACTAACGAAGTTACGACCAAGTTTCAGAGTAAACTACTATATCCAAAGGGCTCGGGGATTTTGGATCAATCAAGTGGGATAACGATGCATGGAACACACTCATACTCTCACACACTATCCCCACGATGTCAAATTAGCAATACACTACTGGTCAAATATCGTGGATCAACGAACGCGCCGCGCTCTAGGAAACATAAATATCCTACCCTTTCCCCTTATAATTTAATTGCGGCCATGTGGTACATAAAGTGACGACATAGATCCGATAATTATCACAAATATATCGACGACCACAATGTAATGCATCATCCTCCGTCGGCGTTAACACAACAGGTGGGGAAGTACAAACCTGGGGAGGGAGGTCTGTGACCACCTTTAGCATCACCTCTGGCCAGTACCTTGAGCACGTTTTCGAAATTCAGGCGATACCTGGCTGCCCACAAGATGCAACGGCCACGCATGTATCTGCATGGATAAACGCCAACGTACCACAGGGTTCTATAATGAGTGCGTGTACTACCTGTCCCTTGGCATTCCGCACACTCCGATCACCAAAGCTCCATGCTAGAGCCAAGACTTTAAATGGGTGCTAAGTTTTGCTTAGCCAAGAGTCAAGCTTTTTCTAGTCGCAAAACGACTTGTTTCTCGGGTATAAATTGCTACATATTGTTGGCAGACATGTGAGTTCGTTATCGGGGAAGTATTTAATATGTGAGAGACCGCAAATGCGTGGCAGCTTGGAGATGCGTCGGGCTATAATGCACTCCAAAATGCCCTCTAATGCTGCCGTAGAACCCATTTCCACAATATCTATCCTAGCGCCTCACTGTAACTCACCGTATTTTCGACCCAAAAAGGCAGAGATCTATACCCGAATCACTAGACATCGGCCCAGCCATCCCGCGAGACCTGATGGTCACAGATCTCTTTTGCTAAGCCTGCATATCTCTTGGCTGGGCCGACCCTACCTTCTTGGGTGGTCACAGACCAAATATCGACAACGTGGGAAGGGCGCCGCCATCTGATTGGCTCTCCCTTGGTCACAGACCTGTGCGGCTCACAACCCTAACCTACAGTGATTCGAAAATTTTTGAACCATAATTACTTTTCATTAATATCAAAACGAGATGCAGTCTAATAAGAGCAATTAAGGAGCGAAAAAAAAAATTTACTTATGTTCGAAGAGAGTTCATAAAAAGGCACGCTTATGTCAAGTTTGAGCCTTTTTTTTTCTTACGCCATTTATTCATTGTCCTTCCTTTTTAATTTATTTATTAATCCTATAAGCTCCACGATATAGTCGACAGTTTATAGATCAATCATGTCGAACCAGTATGGAGCTGATCACAATGGGGCCCCCCAACCGGTCGTCCAGAGATTAACGACCCATGGTCCTGTTCCGGGAGAGATTCCATTGCCTCATGGCGCCCAGGAATACGATACCATTGATGGTCGTCTCGTTGAAAACGATGACTTTGTGCCGCCAAACGACAAGGACGAACGAGCCATCTTTTCGTATCTTTTCCGCCCTGACGATTGTTACACCGAAGACGGTGTTTACTGGGCCGATTTGCCGCGAATGGAAAAATACAAGTTCATTTTCAACCAGGAGTCCTCGGAAACGAAGAAGGAAGCCGCTATTGTTTGGAATATGTTCAAGAAGGATCCACTAAGCCCGCTGAGGTGGTACTTTAGAAACTGCGTACTGCCAGGTATGGGTATGGGTCTCGAGGGCTATGTGCTCTTTTCGATTGGCAACGTTGAACCGCTCTTTGAGTCCGTTTGGCCCCAGTGTTGGAAGGATCACACCACGTGCAACCCGACGTGGGTCGCTGCAGTGACCTATCTTGAAATTGCTGGTATTATTACGGGTCACATTGTCGTCGGTCTGATTGGTGACGGTCTCGGCAGGCGATTTGGTCTTATCCAGGACGCTGTTATTATGCTGGTTGGTTTGATTATGCTCATGACCAGTTGGGGCACGTCGTTGAACGGGTGGGTCATTTGCTATGCTTGGGCTCTTTTCTTCTACTCCATTGGTGTTGGCGGTGAGTACCCAATGACTGCAACTTCTGGTATGGAGAAGGGTGGTTCATCCTCTTTCAAAGCGTCCACAAAAGAGGATCGACTGCACCGAGGTCGAAAGGTTACTCTGGCCTTTTTGATGCAGGGCTGGGGCCAGTTTTTCAACCAGGTTATTCTCATTCTGCTGCTCCTGATCTTCCATCATGGTTCTGGCAATCCTCCATACTCAACCGTGGCGACCCAGTATACTTTCCGAGTCGCCTTTGCATTCCCAGCTCTTGGTACCCTTTGGATCCTCTACCACCGAATCTGGAAGATGCCTCCTCAGTCCAAGGAGCTCGAGGAAGCCAAGAAGAAGAACAAGGTGCAGGGCTATGACTGGGTCGGTCTGCGACTGGCGCTCCGAAACTTCGGTCCGCGATTGCTTGCTACCGCCGGCACTTGGTTTGCTTCCAACGTATTCTTCTACGGTAACAAGCTGTTCCAGGGGCAGTTTATTCAGGTGCTCAATCCAGGCAACGACTCTGTCATGGTTGGCTGGCTGTACAATTTGATCAATGTTGGTGTTTCCTTGGTGGGTTACTACTTGGCCGCTTTGCTTATTGACTCTAAGTTCTATGGCCGTGGTCGAATGATGATTGTTGGTTTCCTCATGTGCTTTGTTCTGTTTGTCGTGCCAGGCTTCCACTTTAACTACTACACGACTCCTGAGCACGTTACCGAGTTCCAGGCCATGTACTACCTGTCCTCTTTCTTCACTCAGTTTGGTCCAAACTGCGTTACTTTCCTTATTGCCGCTGAGGTGTTCCCTACCCAGCTGCGAGCCACCTTCCATGGTGTTTCTGCGGCCACTGGTAAGTGTGGAGCCTTGCTGGCTTCTGTGCTTTATAACTACATTGATACCCAGACTAAGTTCTACTTTGTGCCTTGGTTTGGGCTCTTGGGTGTTGTGCTCTCCATTGTGTTCCTACCTGACACGACCGGTCTCGATCTCAAGGAGCAGGATCGACGATGGCAGTTCATTCGAGAGGGCCGGGGTGATGAGTACCACGGTGTGGCTATTCATCCTCGACACTTGAGCATTTGGGAGCGACTCATTGGTGTCGGAAAGAACTATAACCCTGAGCTCGATTACAAGCAGAAGGTTGATGAGATGCGAAAGGACTGGTTGGAGAAGCAGCGAGCCAAGTTCCTCGAGCCAGACAGTAACGATTCTAACGAAGACGAGGAGGATTTCCCTCATGAGGTTCACAACTATTTCCACCGAACCTCGCCAATGATTTTGCCTCAGCAGAAGCGAACAAGCTCTGAAAAGATGACTCCAATGGTTCTGCCAGAGAATGCAGCTGCTGACCTGCCATCGATTTCGCTGCCTGAGAATGCCACTTCTGAGAAGCAGTAGGAAGGTTTAATGTTATGACAAAACGTGATGATTAATGTAATATATAGACTCTATGGAATGCATTTGATAAATTGAAACGAGCTTTTAGTAGTCGCCCTGTTATGCAATCTTCTGAGATCTGGAAGTGCTAGGAACTTTCTGAATTAACATTTCCTCGATACATGCACATATTACTGCTAAGTGAAGAATGTTTACCGTTGGTAGAGGAACTTTGACAAAAAGATGTAACAATTAAGAAAAATAAACCGTATATCTAAGTTGATGCAATATGGAATTAATATACGAAATTCTTAGTGATATTCTCATTTCGTACATATTATCACTTGAATATTTTATCTAATATTAACAAGCTCTCACCAGATTGAATTTCCATATGAACTGATAATACAATTTGCCAATTCGGTATATAAAAATGCTTTTTTAGTTGAAATAGTATTAGTTCAGAGTTCGGCTATCAGATTTGCTAAATGCCTTTGGAAGAAGAAACAGTGAACAATAATTCGTCTATCAAGAGTCAGCATAACATTCTGTATAAACTACGACGACCATATTAAAGCTCAAATATTTAAACTATGTATGATTCAATAGCAACTTACTTCTCGGAGTGACAAATGCCAAAATTGCCATTAGTTAAAGTGTGTTGCCTCTGCGTGACAAGTAATTGTTTTAAAACAACCGACAATTGTTAAATTTCAAAATAAAAAAATTAACATACAACAATAATAAAAAACTATTAAAAAGTTGTATATTAATTAATTATCCCCTTTTACAAAACTATACATTTCCTTCACTATTCATATGCCTAATGTTGATGTTGCGTGGTGGGGAGAAGTTGAGTGTATGATGCCCGTGGCGCGCGACGCCGGCGGGGCCCGATCTCTCTAGCAGTTAGTGAAATTTCAGTCATACCCCATCCCCCCAGTAGACTGAAGATGAAATTGCTGGTACCCAATGCTAGCGACCCGCTCTCGGTCGCGCAGAACCTCAAGGCGATCCTTGCCGTGAATCTGTTCGAACCCTCGGCCAAGGTCATTTCGACCAATGACGTGACGGCCCCAGTGCTGCGAATCGACGACGGAAACCAGGTTCTGATTGAGCCAAATGCCATGGTCCGGTACCTGGCGAAGAAGACCCCTTCCCGTGACGAGGAATCAATCATCTCCTTCGAGGAGACTGTGCTGTACAATGCTCTGAAGCAGGGATCAAAGCTCGACGAGAAGACGTGCCAACTTTTGAGCTCGAAGCTCCAGGGGTCTGATCTGACTGTCTCCAATGTGATTGCCTTCTCTGCTCTCCACGGGCTGGTCACTTTTGCTGGTAAGGGCGCATTGTCCCAGGATTTGCAACTGTTGCTGTGGTACCAGAAATTCTCTGGCAACCCACGGGTACAGCCAGCGGTCAAGTCGGCGACTCAATTCGTCACCAAGGACTCGAGTGCAGCTCCATCTGCCCCATCTTCTCGGTCTGTTTCTGGCGCTGCTCCTAAGGCTGCTGTCCCCAAGGCTGCCTCTAAGGCTGAGGCTCCAGAACGACCAAAGCCAGAGAACACCGGTGCCGTCCACGTAGACGAATCGGTCCGGGTGAAGAAGATAGAGGGCAAGATCCTTCCCAAGGATGGCGAGCGAAACATTCTCATCACTTCTGCCCTGCCATACGTCAACAACGTGCCGCATCTCGGTAACATTGTCGGTTCCGTGCTGAGTGCGGATATATATGCTCGATATGCTAAGGCGCGGAATTACAACACCCTGTATATCTGCGGCACTGACGAGTACGGCACTGCCACGGAGACCAAGGCTCTCGAGGAGAAAATGACCCCTATGGAGCTCTGCACTAAGTATCACCACATCCACAAGCAGGTGTACGACTGGTTCCAGATTGGGTTTGACTACTTTGGCCGAACCTCGGATCCTAACCAGACCGAGATTGCCCAGGACATTTTCCTCAAGCTCCATAAGAATGGTTACCTCAAGGAGGAGACTACGGAGCAATTGTATTGCCCAGAGCACAATGGCTACCTGGCTGACCGATTTGTCGAGGGCACCTGCAAGTTCTGCAACTACGAAGATGCCAGAGGCGACCAGTGCGACAAGTGTGGCCACCTGCTGAACCCGTTGGAGCTTATTAACCCACGATGCAAGCTGGATAACGCTACTCCAGAGAAGCGATCTACCGAGCACGTTTACCTGCAGCTCAATGAGCTCGAGGCCCAGGTCAAGGAGTGGAACCACGTTGCTCAGGAGAAGGGCCAGTGGTCTAAAAATGGCCGAACCATCACTGAGAACTGGTTCAAAGAGGGACTCCACCCACGAGCCATCACCCGAGACCTCAAGTGGGGTGTTCCAGTGCCTCTCAAAGAGTACCACGACAAGGTGCTCTATGTGTGGTTCGACGCCTGCATTGGTTACATTTCCATCACCTCCTCTTACACTGACGAGTGGAAGAAGTGGTGGAAGGATCCGAACAACGTCCAGCTCTACCAGTTCATGGGCAAGGACAACGTTCCGTTCCACACCGTAGTCTTCCCGGCCAGTCTCTTCGGTACCAAGGAAGAGTGGACTAAGTTGCACCACCTCAGCACCACTGAGTATCTTCAGTACGAAGGTGGCAAGTTCTCCAAGTCCCGTGGCCTTGGTGTCTTTGGCAATAACGCCCAGGACATTGGTGTTTCCCCATCTGTCTGGCGATACTATCTCGCCATGGCCCGTCCAGAGACCTCCGACACTCAGTTCTCGTGGTCTGACTTCGTGTCGCGAAACAACAGCGAGCTGTTGGCTAACCTCGGTAACTTTGTTAACCGACTCGTCAAGTTCGCTAATGCTAAGTTCAATGGTGTGCTTCCAAAATACTCTGTTGATGCTATTGGCGAGTCTTACACTTCCTTTGAGGCTGACGTTAACAAGCTCCTTGCTGAGTACAATGAGAACATGGAGGCCGTCCACCTACGACGTGGTCTCGAGCTTGCGATGCACATCTCTGCTCGTGGCAACCAGTTCCTCCAGGACAATAAGCTCGACAACAACTTGCTTAACAACTTCCCAGAGAAGTGTGCTGCCGTAATTGGCGTTGGTCTCAACTTGGTGTACCTCCTGTCGGCTCTTATCACTCCGTTCATGCCAGAGACCTCTCAGGGCATCATCGAGCAGCTCAACGTTCCACAGCGATCGATCCCAGAGAAGTTCGACCTTGCTATCAAGGGCGAGCATTGCATCGGCAAAGCCAAGTATCTCTTCAAGCGAATTGAGGAGTCCAAGATTGACGAGTGGAAGGCCAAGTACGGCGGCCAGCAGCAGAAGTAAGCATATTTATTTGCACTTTACATTACCACGTGTATGTTAGAGCAATTTTTTTAGTATATGTATACTAGAGCGACAGCAACTATTAGACAAGTTTGAGAGAACAGCTGTGCAAAGATTGGGGGACTAGGAAGCATTGTGTAGATCTATATTGTTTCTAAATATTATATATCACCATGCTTAAACTGCTGGTCAATGGCATACCACGAAGAATAGAATGCTTTGAACATTTTAATGCCCAAGTATACATCCTGAGAACCAGTTGCCTCGCGGATGGAGTGCATGGAGAGCTGAGGAATCCCAAGGTCCACTGCCCGCATGCCAGTTGCTGACGACAGGTAAGGTCCAATCGTTCCGCCAGACCTACTGTCGTTCCGGATATGGAAGTACTGGAGCTTGTTGGACGAAGCCTGTGCAACCTGCTCAATAAGAGCAGTAGATATCGAATCTGACGTCGTATGGCCGTTTGGGTCCAGCTTTACGACCATGCCATAGTTGAGCTTTGGTTTGTGGTTCTCAAGATACGAACTGGTGAAATTCGGGTTCACGCCGTGGGTCACATCGGAGGATACGAAGAACGAGTTGGCGTAAGTCAGACGTAGCAGCTCATCATCACCATTGAATTGTGCATTGACCCGCTCAACAACAGATTCGAACAGACCGCCTCGAGCACCTTGCTTCAGCAGAGACCCAATTTCTTCGTCATCAAACAAAGCTACCACGTTGATGCTATCTGGACTGGATCCTGCAGTTTTGATAAGACCCTGGACAGCGGCGTAGGAACAAAGCTTGTCGTCTAATCGAGAGCAAAACATGAATTCACGGTCAAGGCCACCAATAACTCCTCGCTGGATATCAAACAACTCCAACTCAGCCTGCCGAATATTTGCTACCTCAACATCTGCCTCCTTAGCCAGCGCTCGAAGCAGTTTAATGTCGTGCCGGCCAACAAGCGGACACTGTCTTTCTTCCTCAGTCGGACTCTCTCCGTCCTCAGTCATGAGGCCAATGATTGGAGTCATTTGGGTTTCTTTATTGAATGGCCCAACAGCGTCCTTGCCAAAATGCGGGGCCAAACTCGGAATACGAGCAATCGGCCGCTTGATTTGGACAAGCTTTGAAGAATACTGTTTCTTCTCGGCGTTGTAGACGATCAATCTTCCACCAATGGCCAAATCTCGGTCCCACCAAGTTGGGCCAAACCCTCCGCCATATGGAGCAGCGCCGAGCTGTCTAAACCCATCAATTGGTTCCTTCTTTGAAATAGGTTTCAATCGGACAGTGTTGGCATCAATGTGACAGCCAACAATTCCAACTCCTTGGCCAGGTTGCCAATTCTTACCGATTTCGAAAGCGACAAGAGACGAACCATTTCGCGTGGTCACGTATTTGCCGCCTGGCTTGAGCTGCTTGTCCCAGATTTCTCTCTCGCTCAAATACTTGAAATTGTTCGTCTTGAGTAGACTCAAAAAGTAGTTGCACGCATGAAAAACTGTGGGGTTCTCATACATGAAGTCAATGAAGTCCATTGACTTCTCAATTCCTTTATCACTCGTAGATCCCATGGTTATTAATGGAGAGGCGTGCCGTACGTTGGCAGCCGATGTTGGAGAGATAAAGACGCTGGTCTGTGATATACCCAAGGTCTACGATATACTACGAAGAATGTCTCACCAGATGCAAGATCCATATATTTACCGGCTCAGGGGTATCACAATAAAGCTGTTGTATCATATATAAAATTTCTGGATCAGCTTTGTGTCTACAATTAGTTTATATCTCATGCAGCGATATTGTGGCAGTTTGCTTTGACAATATAATTCAGAGACGATAGAACCAAAAAGATGGGTTATAGCTAGTATTGCGTAACTTAGGGAGTTTATTTCCATAATCTTTTAATGTAGGATATGATCAATACAGTACTTCAAGTAATGATTCTCGAAGATAATTATACCCAGCACATCTTATTCGCCTCAATGCTGGCATAGACTATGCTGTGAATGCTTATAATTGCCAAACAGTACTGTAAGATGAACTCGTAAACTTTAAAAATCAGTTGAGACAGCAGCTCTGGTTCACAAGTATTTAAGCAGAACTAAGATGATATATCTCTTTTCGCCTATTTCAAGTGTCAGTCACCTACTCAACTACTGACGTATGTCTATGGGAGATATGACATATGCTTAGACCCGGATATAACTTGCCAAGAATTATCCATTCATCCAGTGATTGAAGTAGCCGAGGTGCTCTCAGCCAATTAAACCCAGTGCTACAAAGCTAGAAACTTTTTCCACATGCTGTATACGGGCTGAAATTCCCGGCAGTATAGGGAGGGGGCCGCTTGCCAACACGGATCCACCTCCAGCAGATCGCCGTCCACCAATAGCATTAGCAGATTGATTCTACTTGTGGCCCATCCCGATTTAAACACGCGGTTGCAGCCGGATAATAAAGTAGTCAGCGACTTTTTGCCTAGTTTGGTGAACGGTATCCACCCACATCTGAATAGTATGTCCACCACCAGCCTGTATTAGCATGGGACAACGGGTACAATGGAAGAAAATATAGACTCTCACAAGTCTACTGCTACAAATATTTGGTTTTACCGAGGCATTCAAGCGAACTCTATCTCTTGGCGAGTGTAATTATATGAATCGTCCATCTTTCGGATATGGGTATATGCAGAACTCTGCATAATGTGCAGAAGAAGGTGGGTATTGTCTAGGTACTGCCTCTCGGGATTTGCGGCGAATACGAATAAATTTACGTCTATCCCTCTATCCATTTGTACTTTGGCTAATACACGATCCAAACTGGTCTACAGCAAAAACCCGTTACAGAACGTATTTGAAAGACGATTTTCTAGCTTAATTTTCATGCTGCGATATTGCTATCTCGCAGGAACGGGGCTTGGCATGCACACTGTCAACGTTTCCAAGAGATAAAACTCCGAAGAGCGTGCAGTTGCGATAGATAAAGTCGATTCCCAGACACCATCTCCGATTGGGCGACCGGGCACCCCCAAAGCGGCCACACCCTACCGCAGGTGGTGACCCCCATGTTAGGTACACCGGTCCAAAGTTATTGCAAGGTAGTGTATCGGCCACGGCTCCCATCGGCGGGGAGCGAAATCCGCCAAGAGCCTGCAACCAAACGCTCTAATTGTGCCAAGTCTCTTGTTGAACATATCCAAGGTATGCCATAGGACCATTCAACTCCTTCAGCTACATAGCAATGCTTATTCTAGCTCGGCCGCCATGAATTCCTGAAATTTGACTGGGAGGAAGGGTCAATTTATTTACGGCGATATCCGACACGCGTGGGGTCCGACTTGTTCCGGAATGGACAGAGATAAGAGAGTGTCGTTATCGGAAAATCTTGATTGGCTATTTCAGACTTGCGTCGTTATCTCGGTGCATTCACTGTGGAGTTATTCCGACCCGTTGACTGGGTCTGAGTTCCGAGAAGCTCATAGGAACCGGCCAACCTTCAATAGCCCGTTTAAAGCGGGGTGTAATGAGTGTGAGTAGTTAATGCCGGTGAAGGGGACCCAAGTATATAAAGACAATTGAGGCGCAAAAAAGTGTGTAGATAAGTCCAGCATATTAACCGATTGTCTTGTATATTAATCTTTATCTTTTTTCGCTGGTCGTATAAATTGTCTATCTGGGATAGCATTGGATATATTTTAATTGATTGTAAGTCTTTCCGGCCATACACGCCAGTGAACTAACAGTTCTCAAGAGGTAGATTAACACTGCGAGATGAGTAAGTGGACTATCGAGCAGTGGAGAAGCCACCAGCTCAAGGTTTCGCGATCCGAGGCCTTCCAAAGCATTGTCGACCTTGTTGAGTCCTTTGACCCCAAGGATCCTGCTTGGATTTCAATTGCTAGCCACGATCTGCTGAAAAATCAATGGGACGCTTTGTCGTCAGATCCAACTGTAAGTGTTTAAACATTGATCCATGAAGTCTAGTCCTAACAAAAGGTCAGAACCTCCCCCTCTACGGCGTACCTTTCGCCGTTAAGGACAATATTGATGTCGAGGGCTTTGCTACTACAGCTGCATGCCCTGGCCTCAAATATACCGCTGAGAAGGACGCTACTATTGTAAGTCTGCTCAAAAAGGCCGGTGCCATTGTCATCGGTAAGACCAATCTGGATCAATTCGCTACTGGTCTTGTTGGCACTAGATCCCCTTACGGAAAACCGGCCTGTACCTTCTCTGATAAGCATGTTTCTGGCGGATCGAGTTCGGGGTCTGCCTCTGTCGTATCCCGTGGCCTATGCCCATTCGCCCTCGGCACTGACACTGCTGGCTCGGGTCGAGTTCCTGCGGCGCTCAACAATTTGGTGGGTCTTAAGCCAACTGTGGGCGCTTTCTCATGCTCTGGTGTCGTTCCAGCCTGCAAGTCACTTGATTGCGTTTCCATCTTTTCTCTGAACTTGCGGGACGCCCAGCTTGTCTTTTCTTTGGCCGCCAAGTATGATCAGGCATACGGGTACTCGCGGCAAATGCCATCGCGGCCACTGACGACTTTCGGCAAGCGACCAGTATTTGCGGTTCCAAAGGATCCTGAGTTCTTTGGTGACGAACAGAACGCTGAAGTTTTCAAAAATGCTCTCACTCGGTTCCGAGAAATGGGCGCCGAGATTATCACCACTGATTTCACTGTGCTTTATGATCTCGCACGTATCCTTTACGAGGGACCGTGGGTTGCTGAGCGATACTCTGCTATCCGTGACTTCATGACTCAGCGAAAGGACGAAATGGATCCGGTTGTCTACGAAGTGGTCAAGAAGGCTGAGAACTTCTCCGCTTCCGACTTCTTCGATTACGAATACCTACGTAAGGACATGCTCAAGCGAATCGAACGAGAGTTCGACCAGTTTGATGGCCTTATTGTCCCTACCTGTCCTTTGAACCCAACATTCAAGGACATCGAAGCCGAGCCAATTCTTGTCAACTCACGACAGGGAACTTATACTAACTTTGTTAACCTTGGTGACATGGCTGGCCTTGCTATTCCAGCTGGATTCCGAGCTGACGGTCTCCCACAGGGTGTCACTTTGCTCTCCAAGAAATTCAACGACTACGCACTTCTTGATGTTGCTCAGCGGTTCCTTTCCCAGGTTCCTGATCGAACTATCGGCTGCACTGGCATTCCAGTTGATGGCGGTGACATTCTCAACCCGTCCATTCCAAATACCGAGCCTGATTCCGTGCCACTGGCCGTTGTGGGTGGTCACCTGTCGGGCATGGCTCTTAATTGGCAGCTGCAAAAGGTAGACGCCAAGTTGTCCAAAAAGACCACTACTGCACGTGCATACCGTCTTTATGCCTTGCCGAACTCTGTTCCAAAGAAGCCAGGATTGCGACGTGTGGCTCACCACGGCGAAAAAATTGCTGTTGAAGTGTGGAATGTGCCAACTGATCGATTCGGCGACTTTATCTCCATGGTCCCACACCCATTGGGTATCGGTAATGTCGAGCTGGACGACGGATCTTGGGTTAAGGGCTTTATTTGCGAGGAGACCGGTTATGCTGAGGTGATTGACTCCCACGATATTACCATGTATGGTGGATGGAAGAATTATATTTCTGACACCTCCAAGGCAAAGCCATTCAACACAGTTCTCGTTGCCAACCGAGGTGAAATCGCAGTACGAATCATTCGCACTCTTAAAAAGCTCAACATCAAGGCAGTGGCTGTGTTTTCCGAACCAGATCGATACGCCCAGCATGTCCTTGATGCGGACGATAGCGTGCCATTGAACGGCCACACATCGGCTGAGACGTACTTGTCTGTGAGGAAGATTATTACCGCTGCCAAGCGAACTGGATGCCAGGCTATTATCCCAGGTTATGGCTTCCTCTCCGAGAATGCAGACTTTGCAGAAGCCTGTGAAGATGAAGGTATTGTATTTGTTGGCCCTTCGGCTGATTCGATTCGAAAGCTTGGCCTCAAGCACTCTGCACGAGAGATTGCCCAGAAGGCGGGTGTTCCACTGGTGCCAGGCTCCGGGCTTATTGACACTCTTGACGAAGCCCTTAAGATTGCAAATGACCTTGAATACCCGCTCATGATTAAGTCGACCGCTGGTGGTGGCGGTATTGGTCTGCAGCGAGTTAATGACGACAAGGAATTGACTCGGGCCTTCGATTCGGTTAAGCGACAAGGAAAGGCTTTCTTCAACGATTCTGGTGTGTTCCTTGAGCGATTCATTGATAACGCCCGTCACGTTGAGGTACAGGTCCTTGGTGATGGCAAAGGTAACGCGATCTCTCTTGGTGAGCGAGACTGCTCTCTTCAACGACGAAACCAGAAGATCATTGAAGAGACTCCTGCTCCAAACCTTCCACAAGCCACTCGAGAGAGACTGCATGCATCTGCTGAAAACCTTGTTCGATCTATGAAGTACAAGAACGCTGGTACTGTCGAATTCATTTACGATGAAAAGCGTGATGAGTTCTACTTCCTTGAGGTCAATGCGCGACTACAGGTCGAACATCCAATTACCGAAGCTGTTACTGGTCTTGATCTTGTCGAGTGGATGCTCTATATTGCTTGTGATCGTGCTCCTGATTTCTCGCAAAAGATTGTTCCACAAGGTGCCGCCATGGAAGCCCGACTCTATGCCGAGAACCCGGTCAAGGGCTTCCTTCCTTCTCCAGGCCAGATTACGGAGCTTGTATTCCCGTCGAATGCTCGTGTTGATACTTGGATCTCTATTGGTACCAAGGTCTCGGCCGAATACGACCCTACCCTCGCGAAAATCATTGTCCATGGTAAAGACCGAGCTGATGCCCTTGCAAAGCTTAGTGCCGCTTTGGACGAGACAATGGTCAGTGGTCTAGTCAGCAATATTGATTATCTGCGATCTATTGCTGACTCTGATTACTTCCGGGAGGCAAAGGTGGCCACCAAGCTGCTTGACTCGTACAAGTACACTCCATTTGCGGCTGAAGTTACCTTTGCTGGTAGCTACACTACTGTCCAGGATTATCCAGGGCGGCAACTCTTGTGGCACATTGGTGTTCCACCTTCCGGTCCAATGGACGACTATTCTCACAGACTCGCGAACCGAATTGTCGGTAACGACCCGAAGGCTCCACTACTTGAATGCACTCTCATTGGCCCAAGCTTGATCTTCCACCATGATTCCATCATCGCTCTCACTGGTGGAAAGTCCAATGCCACCATTGATGGCGAACCAGTCAAGTTCTTTGAACCAGTCGAGGTCAAGGCCGGCCAGAAGCTTGCTGTTGGCAAGCTTGAGACCGGCTGCCGAACTTACCTTGCCGTTCGAGGTGGTATCGATGTTCCAGAGTACCTTGGCTCGCGATCCACCTTCGCTCTCGGTAACCTCGGTGGTCAGAATGGACGAACCCTCAAGATCGGTGACATCTTGTGGCTCGGCCGACCAGACCGTCAGTTCTGCCATATTCCTGTTCCTGTCTGTAACCCTCGACCTGCTCCATCCGATATTCTACCGCAGATGACTAACGACTGGAAGGTAGCTGTCACTTGCGGTCCTCACGGTGCTCCAGATTTCTTCGCTGAAGGTTACCTTGAGAAGTTCTTTGCGGCAAAGTGGAAGGTCCATTACAACTCTAACCGATTTGGTGTGCGACTTTGCAACGGTCCAAAGCCAGACTGGGCTCGAAAAGACGGCGGCGAAGCTGGTCTCCATCCGTCCAATGCCCATGACTACCCATATTCCATTGGTGCCATTAACTTCACCGGTGATCAGCCAGTGATTCTGACCTGTGACGGTCCATCCCTTGGTGGATTCGTCTGTGCTGCCGTTGTCGTCGAAGCTGAGATGTGGAAGATTGGTCAAGCCAAGGCGGGAGATAGCATTCAGTTTGTGCCAGTGTCCTATGCTGAGGCTTTGCAGATTAAGCGATCTCAGGATATCATGATTGAGGGACTGGATCTCACTGGTCAGAAAGCCCTGGATCTCGATAACCGCACCCTTGAAGTGTTTGATCCAATCCTCTACAAAGATGCTGGAGATAACCATACTCCAAAGGTCGTCTATCGACAGGCAGGTGACCGATACATTCTCGTCGAATATGGCGACAACGTTATGGACCTCAACCATTGCTACCGAGTTCATAAGCTCACTGAGGCCGTTATGGGCCATGTTCCAGGTGTGCTTGAGATGACTCCAGGTGTCCGATCCGTGCTCATTCAGTATGATCCTCGAAATGTTTCGGGTGGCCAGGCTGGTCTTATGGAGCGACTCGTCGCGATTGAACAGTCTATCAGGCTCTATGACCGATGGCAGGTACCATCTCGAATTATTCGATTGCCAATGGCCTTCGAAGATAAGAAGGTTCTTGAAGCCGTCCAGCGATACCAGGAGACCATCAAGTCTGAAGCGCCATGGCTTCCAAACAACGTTGATTTCCTTCAGAAAATCAACGGTTTCGAAGACCGAAACGACGTGCGAGATGCCATCTACCAGGCTCGATACCTTGTCCTTGGCCGAGGTGATGTCTTCCTTGGTGCTCCTTGTGCAGTACCTCTAGATCCAAGACACCGATTGACTGGTACCAAGTATAACCCGTCTCGAACCTATACGCCAAATGGTGCTGTGGGCATCGGCGGTATGTACATGTGCATCTACACTATGGACTCTCCAGGCGGCTATCAGCTTGTGGGTAGAACCATTCCTATCTGGGACAAGCTCATGCTTAACCGACCTAACCAGCAGCCATGGTTGCTCAACCAGTTCGACCAGATTGAATTCTACCCAGTTTCGGAAGCGACTCTTGACCGAATGGTCGGAGACGTTAACAATGGTAGATTCGTGGTTAACATTGAGGACTCTGTGTTTGACTATGGCAACTATGCCAAGTGGCTCAAAGAGAACCGGGCAGATATTGAGGCTGTCGCTACTCGAAAGCTCGAGGGACACGAAAAAATGCTTGAGATTATGGCCGAGCACGAGAAGGCCGAGGCTACGAAGCCAGAAGAGGAAGACGTTGCTCAGGTTTCTGATAATGATGGGTACTTTAAGCTCCACGCTGAGGTAATGGCTGGTCGATTCTGGAAGAGCTGTGTAGTTGAGGGAGACTTCGTCCAGGAGGGCCAGGGCGTTGTTATTCTTGAAGCCATGAAGACTGAAATGGTCATCAACGCTCCAATCAGCGGTAAGATTGTCAAGATTCTGCCAAAGTCTGGAGATATGGTTGAGACTGGTGATTTGATTGCTATTATTGATCCCGAAGCGTAATGAAATGTTATGAATAATATAGAATGAATGTTTTTGAATACACCTTGCCATTGTAAAAGATGTACTGTCAATTGGCATGAGGAGAAAGTCGTTTTTCCTCAGCGAACTGGTGTTTGGAACAATTCGACAAGTTTTGAAGGTGCTGTGATCTGATAGGGGAACTGTTTATTGTACAGCTCTTACCGTCCAATCTTTAAATGTGATATGGGAGATCAAGAAGGGATTGCAGCTGATAAATATCTTACCTTTTAAATTATTTGTTGATGTACAAGTCATCATTGGACCCATTGAGTATTTGTCGTGACCAAGGCAACTGAGAGAGAGATAGTAAGTGAGGGATTTGGAAAGTAAATTTGAGCTTTTGCCCACACTCCGGAAATGCTAAACATGTCGCCTGTCAAGCAGGTTACACAAGAAGCAGATATTGGAGGTCGACTAAAAAGAACCGGATATGTCCAATGTCATACTTGTGTTCGAGATAACCGCAAATTTCCAAAAGCGCAATCCTATAGACAAATGATTTGGAAGCTATTTTCTTTAATAAGCACTGGTGGTATTGGTAGGCGACAAAGACCTGTTGTACAGATGTAAGAGTTGATGGAATATAACATATCGGTCAAGTTAAATAAACCATTGAATGGGACTTGCGTGCGATACCGAACTAAGATAAGGCTATGTGAATCACATCAACCAGTAATAAAAAGTATGTCACGTCTAGATAGGTGTGATCAACATGGCAAAATCCGAACGACAACGCTTTTGAGCCGCAATTATTAATTAACGTTGCCATTGCGGTGATTAAAGCTCAAGACTTACAAACTATGGTGGTCGTTGAGAATGCTGAGATTGTTAGTAAACGGGATAGCCCTACATAATTCACCGTTTGGATACCAATTTGTGTTTCAAAAGCAGCAAGAGAAACGTTAGAGTCCAAAAGCCGGAATGAGATCCAGATGTAAAAAAAGCAGTCGTTTCATTTCAGTCATTACATTACATATCGTTACACATTTCAAAGAGCGGGCACACACGCCAGAGCGGCCGTTGTATGTTTGTTTGTGGTCTTTCTTTTTTGCTTCTCCATTGTCAAGCTGACCCAGGCATACTGGTATCGTTAGAATCATCTTCATCCTCATCGTCCTCATGGTCATCCTCGTCCTCCGGCCCGCCCTGGCCCGCCGCCTCCTCGTCTTCATCCTCATCCTCATTAGGAGGACCGCCCAGACGCTGCACCAGCGTCTCGACAATGTCGGTCCACTCGCGCATGCCGCCCATCCCAATGTCACCACACACCAGCACCTTCTCGACCGGCTTGAGCACCTCGATCCACGGACACTCCTCCTTGAGCATGGTCACGTGCTTCTTCGTCATGGGGTTGGTGTACATGTGCGTATTCATGGCCGGCGCGACGAGAATGGGGGTCGACGGGTTCCACGCCCGCACCACCGACGTGATAAGGTTGTTACAGATGCCATTGGCCATCTTGGCCAACGTATTGGCCGACAGCGGCGCAATGAGCAGAATGTCCGCCCACCGCCGCAGCCGCACGTGGAGCACCGACTCTGCCCGGCCCGTGTGCCGCGATGCCCACTCGTCCGCGTCCCTCCACACTTGGACGTCTGCCGGGATCTTGACCCCTTGCAGAAAGTGCTCGGCTGACGCCGTCACAATGAGCTGGATCCGCGCCCGGTCGCGGTAGATTTGCCGCAGCTTGCCAATGATGAGCGGGATCTTGATCGTCGCCACCGAGCCCGTCACCGCCAGCAGAATGTGCACCTCGGCGCCGTCCTGCTCCGACTGCGGCGACGCCGCGGGCGGCGGGTGCTCGCTCATGTGGAGCTGGAGGTTCGTCGACGACGCCGACGGCGATGCCTGGCGGCTCCGCAGCCCGCTGGCGCGCTTGGTCGCCTCAGACGAGCTCGTGTTGAACGACACGGTGCTCGGCCGCCGTGACTCGGAGCTCGGCGGAGTGCCATTGCCGGCCGGCTTCTTCAGCGGCGATTGTATCAGGGGCGGCGGGTTCACCATCTTGCTTTGCACTTCAACAGACTCAATGCTAGAAAACTCCCATCAAATCCAATCCTGGACAGCTCTACCCGAGCAATATTGGCAAATGCGACTGGTGGGTGGGAGAAATCGCCCCCCTCGCCTATTTTTTTCAGGGCTCCCAACTGCCTCCCCCGCGTGCGCAACATCACCAAAATAAACCATCGCCGGTCAATGCAGGGTCCGACCCTAGCCATATGGTGGGCCCCTTTAGCCCTTTTCTATATACAGACGAGCTTCAACAGGATTGTAGATATTGTGCTGTTAAATCACCAGGAGACCTAGCGCCACTCGAGTCGTTACAATGTAACTAAACTTTCCAAGAGCGTAACAAAATTACGATACATCTCTCAATTGGAGCTCCTTTAGCTCGGAAATCCTGCACCTTTTTATTCCATTTCTCCTCAATTACTATCAGGACATATACATGCTATAAGAAGTGCGAATTCACACTATTTCAACACAAAAAGGGTGCTGTTGGAAGGGCTTGTTGAGACTTGATAGAACAAACTAAAACGTCCGCTTGCTATTTCTACCGTATTTATTCAGCAGAGCCGAGATGCTTCTTCAAGAATGGTAGGACCTTGTCGAGCGCAGCCTTGACAGCCTTGGGCTCGTCGTAAAGCATATAATGGGTCACATCCGGAAGCACGACAAGCTCCTTATCCTTAGATCCGGCACGAGCATAAATCTCATTGCCGTCACGGTAGGCGCCAAATCCGCCGGGAATAGCGCCCACGACGGCGATGAAAGGACGAGTCATGAGAACCTCCGCGTGGCTAAAAGCATCCCATGCGAGAGCAGCGCTGTTGAATGAGAAGAGAGCGGTCGTGGCACCACAGGGTTTCTGACCCCGACCGGTTTTGTAATACTCGGTTGCCTCGACGATATCCGGATCGGAGGTCATCTTCTTAGCTTCTTCGACCGTCGGCGGAAGGAAGGGCATCAGATAACGATCACCGCCCTGTACCTCCAGGGTGCGCTGCTTGGCCATTTTCTCGAGAGAGCCAGCTGGGTCAAAGCCGGCAAGGGATTCTCGAGCCAGCCGACCAAAGTTTGCCGCAGTGATGCCCACGCAGCACTTTAGACGATAATCAGTCATAGTAGCATTGAAGGCATAGCCGCCACCGCCACAGATTCCCAGCACGCCAATCCGCTCTGGATCGACATATGGGAGCGTCTGGAGGTAGTCGACGACGTAGCGGAAGTCCGAAACTCGCAATTCGGGATTCTCCACGAACCGAGGCTGTCCGCCCGAAGCGCCTTGGAAAGACGCGTCGAACGCGACAACTACGAAGCCAGCTTCGGCCATCGCTTTACCGTAGACATTGCCCGACGTCTGTTCCTTGCATGAGCCGATGGGGTGGGCCGATAAAACAGCCGGATACTTCTTCTTCTCGTCAAAGTTAGGCGGGAAGTGGATGTCGGCGGCGATTTCCCAAGCAATGCCGGGGATCTGGACAGGCTTGATGTTTTCTGACATAGTCGCAATTGAAGCAGTCGTTGCAGGTAATTACAGATGTAATTGGCTTTGATGCTGGCTAGGCTACCTGGTTCGTCCACTCCTTTATATAGGTCGCCAGCTGGCGGAGATAGCAAGCCCAAACCCCGATGCTCCGTCACAGCCGTGCGATGTCGAGCCGCACGGAGACAGCGAACAAGGGCGTCGCGGCTAGACCGATCGGTGCGGGGTTATCAGGTTCCGACAGGGTCTATATAGCATATGCTACCCGAGACATTGATCGATCAAGCTACTGGATGGGTGACAGCTGGCGAGATCGCGCACTTGAAGGAGTTTGAGGATATCAAATGGCAATTGGTAGTAAGTAGATGCAGACTGGCGTTCATTAACATGGCCGGGCAGAGTGGCCACTCGTTGTTGTAAACGACTGAGGCTGTGGCTCAGGCTAGAGGTTTAGGTATCGCTTTTAGGCATAGGTTTAGGGTATAGGTTTTAGGTTATAGGTTTTAGTTTCTTCAAAATATATTGATGGTAGCCACCGGTAACCTGCCGGAGGTGTCCAATTTTAAACCTGGCGGTGCCTAGAAAAACAAAATGACAATCTATGTCGGACCTTTTTGAATTAACGCTATTTCATCACAGAGAGAAGGGGTCTGATGGCGGGCATGGGTACTGTAGAGAGTCGCTTATAGCCCAGTTCAAGAAATTGTTTGCAATATTGGGGGAAATGTTGGTAGGTGGTGTCCCGCCGCACTAGAACACCACTCCGTGTCAGGAACAGACTACTTACCGGAATAATAGTAGGCGCCGACAATAGTACTGGCCAGAATAGACCGATTCATAGCATATATAGGCTGAAATTTGTAGAGTTTTGCGATGTTAAAACTACAGCGCATGACAAACGTCGAGCTCAAAAGACTGTGCGTCAACTGCGGGATCGCCCAATCAGGACGTAAACAGGACCTCATAAACGGTCTCATGGGTGCCATTGATAGCGGCACTGAGTGCCTGTCAGGACGCACCATCTTGTCTATTGATATGGGGGTGCGCAACCTGGCACTGTGCCGTCTGACTGTCGGCAAGGGCGTCTCGGCAACCGTGCAGGACTGGCGGCTTAAAAATATTGCAGGAAACTCGTTTGACCAGCCCCATTTTGCGCAATTGGCGCTCAACCTCATGCAGGATGTGGAAATCCCAGACTACGTGCTCATAGAACAACAGCGGCTGCGGTCCCAGGGACTAGGCAATGTGCCCGAGTGGATCGCGCGGGTCAACTTGCTCGAAAGCATGATCCACACCATCCTTCAAATGAAGGTGCGCTACGAGGGGATCAACACAACTGTGCTCGCTATCCCGCCCTCCAAGGTCATGGCTTACTGGGTGCGTGGGGTGGCCAAGCGTGAGGACGGCAACGTCAACAAACGGTACAGATCGACGAAGCAGGCCAAAGTAGACCTGGTGGACAATTGGCTGCAATTTCCAACCGACAAGTTCCAAACCTCGCCGCATGTTTCCCTCGACCTGGGAAAGAAACGGGACGATTTGAGCGACTCTCTTTTGCAAGGTCTCGCATGGATTCGATGGCAGCATAACATAGCCGTCCTTCGCACTGCAATTGCCGATCCCACACCAGTGGACTTGTCTAACTTATTAATTGAGCCCTGACCGCCAAACCTCTAGATCCCCATTGCATTTACAAATGTCAAGTCTCAAATCGCCATTCCGCCAATAAATAAAAGCCAATGGCTTCATTCATATGCCCATTGTCCCTGACGGGGGTCGTCGAGGAGACCGTTCAGCCGTGCGGTGGGAATCCCAATCAAATTTCAGAACGACACCCGAGGTCAACGACTACGAAAAAATGGGAGCCAGGCAGTCGAAGGAAGAGCCCAAGGTGTTTTTGCCCAAGACTCCAACGGAGTTCTCTCCGTCTCTGTTAACCAAGCTCGACTCGTCGCTCGAGTCGGACTACACGCGATCGCAGTACACCGAGAGCTACATCCAAGAGCGGGTGCAGGAGGAGCTGCGTAAGAAGCAGGCCGAGGCCACTGAAGCATTGAAGGAGGCGGTGAGCTCGCTGAAAGAGAGCCCGTCGGACGGCAGGGAGGATTCCAACACGCTGCGGGAGAAGATTGATGCGCTCAAGGAGCAGCTGGACGCGCGGCCAAAGCCAAAAGAGCTTTCGAAGGAGCTGATCCAGGCGCGGGAGGAGCTGGTCAAGTGCTTCAAGGACAATCAGGGCAAGCCATTGAAGTGCTGGGATGAGGTAGAGGCTTTCAAGAGCCAGGTACAAAAGTACTAATGATACACATTGTTTATATTACCAACATGGACTCTTGTAGCCTGTCTTCGTAGTGTCTACCCAAGATTTGTTATTTAGCAATGCTTGCCTATTGTAATATTTCTTGTCTATTATAACGATCTTGTTTTTAATTCCTGTTGATTATGCACATGTCTCGTTAGCAATATATACAATTCCTGTCGATTGACCAGGCTTCTTGTCTATATCTGTTAAAAGTATTGTCTATTATGCACAATTCTCGTTTATTTATAAAATTTCCCATCAAAACGATATTTCCCACATATCGTGAAAACTCCCGTCTATAACAGAAAACTGGTTTATAGAGACATCTTAATAATTCGTGTATAATAATTAAAAGCCGGCAGTGCGGTAGAGCAAAATAAGGGCAGAATCGCTCTCACCTCCACCGGCAAGACCCTCGATCCGCGCCTCATCAACTATCGTAACCTTGTCGTCATTGAATCGCCACCACTTGCCCTCTTCCTCGTCGTTTTTGACAAAGCACTGGTAGTGGCCCGAGTCGGCATTAGCGCCCTGGTGCGTAATGACCGCCGACAATTCATAAAGCCCAATTGGGTTGCATCCCTCGTCGGCCCGCAGAGTAGGATCCAGCGCCTCGGTGAGCTTGGCCTGCAAATCAGCCTTCTTCGACTCGGAAAGCTTGCCCTCCTTGTTCACGTCCTTGGACAATTCGCTGTCCAACGCCTGCATCTTGGCCCGCTTCGCAGCCCGCTGCAGCTCCTGCTTGTCCTTCTCCAGCTCCCGGTACTTTTCTCGGCCCTGGATCAGCTTCTTCTGAAGATCGGCCGAGCACAGCTCCGTGGCATCATAGTAGAATGGGAACGCGACCTTACGCAGAATCTTGGACTTTTTGCTAGTGTCTCGCCGCCAAAAGAACCGCACGTAGTGCACCGTCATGTACTTGGGCAGCCGCGTGATCTCCTTCTTCAGTGTGTACTGCGCGTTTCTATCGAGCACATCGCTGTGCTTTTCAATCGTCTCACTGAGCCCCTCCAGCAGCCCGTCCCTGACAAAATTGGTGCCCATGCCAATATGGCAATTGAGCTTGAGGAACGTCTCGACGCCAACCTTGGGCTCCTCGGCGTCCGTCTCGTCCGTCTTGAGTGTGGTCTGGAATTCGCCGCCAAAATACTTTTCAATCACGCTGCCAGCATTCTCCTCGCCCTCGCCCTTGAGCGTCTGCCGCAACTCGCTGAGAATCTGCGACCACGCCTCCTCCGCATCCTGCTGCTTGGGGAACCCGCTCTGGTCCGTCTCCTGGAACTGCGGGAACCGCTGGCGGAACACGTGCAAAAACATGTGTGGAGTGAACGGATCGGTCGTCTTCGCCATGCTTCCATAAAGATCCTTAAGCGACGACGTCAGATCGTAGCTGCCAAACCCGCTCGAGCCCTTGTACCCCTTCAGCGACTCCTGCAGCTCCGGCACGACTCTCAGCGCCTGCAGCGTCGAATTCATGTAGCACGTATTTCCCGTATTCACCAGACCGTTGGGCGACGGCTTCTTCTCAGCGATCTGGCTCGCAGTCATGTCTTCAATGAACTGCCGCGGGGTCACAGGGGCCTTGGGGAGCTCTCCTGCTGTGCCCAGCATCATCAGGCTCTGGTTGGGCTTGAGCCCCAGAGCCTTCATGTCGGTCTCATCCTTCAATTGGCCGCCTTTGACGAGGATCTTCTGTCGGTCGGGTGGCACGCCTGTGAGCGAATAGAGCTGCGACTTGAACACGGCGCCGGGCTCCTCGAGGTCAACCTCGACATCATACTTTTTTCCAGCGTGTCTGACCTGGACTACCAGTAGTGGTTAGCTTGTGCTTCCATTCTTCAGGCTCTTCTTACCTTGGATCGTGGACATTGTCGTTTCCCTTGGTAGTGGTAGTTGGAAAGCAAGGTGGTGGTTTGTGGCGATTAGGTACGCAGGCGATCCGCGCGGCTACAGGGTTACTTACAGCACTCACAGGGCACATTGCACGGACAATCGCTGATAATATATTGAAATACTTTTCATAAACATGCCATAGCTAGTTCAATTGACTACATAGAAACACCGAAAAGCCATTCTACACTGCTAATACCCGACCGTGTCGTCGACAAGTCCTTCTAGTAGGCGATGGAAGCAAGTCGGAGATGAGGACTTTTTGGTGAGGTGCGGCGCGCGTGGCGTTGGGAGGATACGCGGTCGAGAGGGTTTCGTGGGGACACGCATACACCACAGATCAGTGACAAAAGCCAGGGAACGATGAAGATTGAGCCGCGGAAAGCTGCTCAGCAGCTGCTGACTGTGATTTTGGGTATATCCACAGCCTTTATGTTTTACAAGGGGCTGGCTGTAGTGTCCAATTCCTCATCGCCGATTGTCGTAGTGCTCTCGGGCTCCATGGAGCCTGCGTTCCAGCGGGGAGACGTGCTCTTCCTGTGGAACCGCGAGCATCGGCTCAAGGTGGGGGACATTGTCGTGTATAACGTAGAGGGACGCGACATTCCCATTGTTCATCGAATCATGAGAGATCATTCGTCGTAAGTGAGACATTACATGTGCTTTTGGCACGGTATTAACTGGGGTGCAGCGATCGAAAGCAATTGTTGCTCACCAAGGGCGATAACAATGCAATGGATGACTTGGATCTGTATGCCCGGCGTCAGATGTATCTGGACCGGGAGGCGGAGATTGTAGGCACGGTCAAGGGATACCTGCCGCTGGTCGGGTATGCGACGATTCTTCTCACTGAGAACCAGAAGTTCAAATATGCATTACTGGCTCTAGTAGGCCTGTCGACATTGTTCCAAGAGGATTAATATTTATCTTTTTTATCTTTCATTGAAGGGGGTCTGGCCCCCTATGGCACCAGGAGCCTATTATATTCGAGGGCCAGCCCTCGAGCTCCCGTAGCTGGGGGTTGCACCCCCAGGCCCCCCTCTGTCCTAATTGTCATAGATGAATTAATAGGTTAATATTCAAGATACGGGCCCTGGTCAAGGCCCCTCGGGCGAGACCGCCAGTCATTGGCCATTCGAGCAATTCGCTCCTCTTCGTTCCTGCGGCGCTCTCGCTCTCTTTCGCGCTCCTTTTCCTCGTACACCTTCTCTTTGAGCCGTCTAATATGCTTGTCAAACGCCTGACGACGAGACTCGTCGTCTGGGAGCGCCTTGTATTCCGCTGACGACTCCACACGAGGCTTGACCTTGTCCCATGTATCCGCAATCGTCACTGGCGGGTCGAGGTGCTTGAGATAGTAACGCAAGTCGTCCTGTGCGCGGCGGATCTTTCGGGCATCAGCATGGCGGTCTTCTTCCCGCTTGTGCTTTATATGCCTCTGCAGACGTGCGAAGAGTATGTCTAGGTTGTAGTCGTCAATCTCCATCCCCCCACCACGGACAATGCGGCAAAACTCATCAAACGAGAGACGCTCGTCCACCGATATGCGCTTTGACGCCAGCAAATCAAGCACCTTCTCACGCTGGGCCCGCAATTTGCGTTCCTCTTCCTCAATGACGTCCCAAAACAGCTCGAGCGGTGTGGACCCGGGCTGGCCGCAAATATCAATGTACGCCTTCTCCTCTTTGATCAGTGGGTGCAGCTGTTTCCACTTGGTTGCCACCCTAATGCTTCCCTCTTTTTGTAGCCGGGTCAACAGCCCGACAAACGCTTCTCTGTTCTTGCGCTCCGTTCGGTACTGGGCCTGCTTCTCCTTTTGACGCTTGTCATTGAACTTCTTTTCCAGTTCTTTCATGTAGTCCTCAAACTCGCCGAGGATATCCAGAGGAGACAGCGAAATATCGGCATCTGCGGCCTCAATCTTTTCAATCGTCTCCTCCCACTTGGACGAAACATTGACCCCAAGCTGCTTTAGCAACTCGCGCACTTTGGATCGTTGGCTGCGGATCCTCTCCTCTTCAACAGCCTCTCGCTCGGCCTTGAGTTCTTTGACGCGCTGCACAAACACATAGCGGCGCTCCCGTTCGTCCTCTGACTGGGCAAACACTGGGTCTGCCGCGAGCTCCTCTTTAAAAGACCTCCATTTCGAGTAGTACTTGATATCGTACTCTTTGATTTTGTCGGTCATCGCGGCAATGCGCTCGTCCCGGCTCCTGCGCTTGTTGTCCAAGTACTCTTCCCGCATCTGCTTCGTGTACTCCTCAAAAAGCTCCTTCCGCCTGACCGGGCTGATGATTCCCCAGTACTCTGGCTGCTTGATCAGCTGCCTCATCGCATACGACCACGTCCAGGAGGCATCAATTGCACTGCGATCTAGCAGCGCCCGGAAATCATCCTCGGCCTGCTGTTCCGGCCGCATGAGCTCAGACCCCGGCACTAAAGCGCTATGGGACCGGAATTGCGCGTTATTGGCAGAGTATACCACCGAAGGAGCCGCTGGAGCAGTCGGGGGCGCGTTTCGCGACGCGGTAGACGGCGCAGCACTGCGATTGTTCACTTCCTCTGCCGCCCGGAACGCAGCAGGGCCCTTTGGCGGCTCCTTGAACTTGCGTATAATCTCCTTCACCTGCGCCGGCACCTCCCAGACGCTTTCGCCAGACTTTTCATTGTACCAGTACTGCTTGCCTCCGTCTGCCGTGAACTCTTTCCACCCTGCAGCGGCGACAGCCCGATCCAGCGCCGTATAGAGCTCCTCGGGCTTTTCCCACGTCGTCTCCTGGGTCTCCGCATTGTAGTAGTACGGTCGACCGTCGTCGGTCTTAACCTCCTGCCATGCCATTGTTTAATCAGCGGCGCACTAGAGACTTAAGGCTATAGAAAGGTGGTGGATGGGGCTTTACCCACTACACTTTTTCAAAACTTACCCGGCCGTCACGGTCCGGGGTTTCCCAACTGCGCCAACGTCCCACACTTGGCATTATCGACGACTTGTTAACAATGGTAAGCGATAGAGGGTGATTTGTGAGGAGCTAACGGGGCAGTCGCAATCATTGAGACCGTATCTGAATGCCGTCCGGACCTCGTTGTCTGCAGCTTTGTGTCTGGAAGACTTTGCTTCGCAGGTCGTGGAGCGGCACAATGTTCCTGAGGTGGAGTCGCAGCGCACTGTCGAGGCATTGCTCAACCCAATGACGATTGCGCGGAATGAGAACGAGAAGGTATTGATTGAGCCAAGTATTAATAGTGTGCGAGTTTCGATCAAGATCAAGCAGGCGGATGAGATTGAGCAGATTCTCGTGCACCAGTTTACGCGGTTCCTTACTGGTCGGGCTGAGTCGTTTTTCATTCTGCGACGAAAGCCAATTAAGGTATGTTCATGATGTTGAAATTCTTTTTTTTTTTTGGCGGTTAAGCTAATGGAGTAGGGCTATGATATTTCGTTCCTCATTACAAACTTCCACACCGAGCAGATGCTCAAGCACAAGCTGGTTGATTTTATTATTGAGGTACGTTTCAGTTGTGTTATCGAGGGTTACTAACCTTGTAGTTTATGGAGGAGGTTGACAAGGAGATTAGTGAGATGAAGCTGTTCCTCAATGCCCGGGCACGATATGTTGCCGAGGCATATCTCACACCAGTAAGTTTATATGCGTATCAGAGTGGAACTTGGATGCTAACGATTATAGTTTGACTAAATAGATGTGCATGTATTTTTATCCTAACCTCTATATATTACCACAATTGACCATCATTTGCTGATTATTACATGCTCCGAAATTTCTCTAAAATATAGTATTATAATAAAGTGGTTATATACCCAAAAACGAAAATATAATTCTAACGGATAGAAAGAGAATAACGATTACCTTCCAATGAAAAATGCCAATCAAACTCCAGGAGAATGAATAAACCACAAGTATGAATTAAATGGCATGAAATTAATTTGAACAATACCATGACATGCAGAGCCAGGACGAGATTACCGCCATTTACGTAAAAAATGTCATTAAGCCTCTTATCGTATTAAACAAAAGACAGAGTAAAACAAAGATGTTATCGCAAAATAATATCATCATTGGTCATTAGAATATGTACAAATTAAACAGGGTTAGACAAACTTTTGGTCCACGTCTCGTCGCTTTTTCGGCGCAGCTGATGGCGCGTCGTCAAGCTTGGCAATCTCTGAACTCCACTGCTCATCTTCCTTTTCAAGATCCTCAAGGACCTGCTCAAACGATTTGGACTGCTCATTTACTAGAGCCAACTCTCGGTCGACATCCACCTTCTCACCTTCCCTGGCTCGCGAAATCAACGTAGTCAACACACTTTTATGGTTCTCAAGCTTTTCCACCATCGCCTCCCGCTTGTTCTTCTCAGCAACAAGCCCCCCTAGCACGCTGAGCGTCCATGCCAAAAGTATAACCACTGGCGCACTCGGGTTCGTGGAAAAGTACCGTCGAATCGATGGCATCCGCCGCGGAGCGCCAGAAGCGCTGCTTTCCTTGCGTACCAGCAGCCTCACCGGCGTCGCTACACGAGCACGAAATAACCGCGTATACAGCATTCTTTTGATCTGCGGTATTAATGGGGTATCCCTGCGGTATATGCTATTCTTAATTTTCAAAAGGACTGCGCGAGTTTCATCCCGACAAAAGAGTGAAACTCTCCATATAGTCAAACTTGTTAACATTTAGTCCCCCTGGCAAGCTTCCCTCCTCCACTAGACATAGATTATAAAGGAGGAGGTGGTAGAAAACATCTAAAAAACAAACAGTACGAGGTTATGTCGCTGACCAGGCTTTTGCTTGTAAACCTCGTGGTGTGGTCAGTAGTGGCTACTGTACTGCGGTACACGGCCTATCTGCAGGCAGTCACCTCCCTCAACACATACCTTGAGTCTCGACTCGAAGCATCGACATCCGAGGCTCTCGGGGACGGAAGAAACTACCCTCCGGTGCAATTGAGTCACGCAGATGTACCTTCGCCGAGTAAATACTACGTCCCCTGGCTCACAATCGTGCCCGGACAGTCTCTATACCCATGGGTGCTCCTTACAGCGACCTATGTCGAGGAGACCATTGTGTCCTTTGTGGTGACTGGTATGGTGCTGCTCTATGGCGGACGGTACTGTGAAATGGTGTGGGGGCCCACCGAGTTTGCGCGATTCATTGCCATTCTCACCATTGTGCCCAACGTCGCAGCGTTTATATTCTACCGGGTGGTCTACGGCATCACGGATCAGCCAGAATACACCGCTGTGACCATTTGCGGCGGGCCAGCCCTTGTTGCGGGTTTCTTGGTCGCGTTTAAGCAACTGGTTCCGGAGCACAGCGTGGTGCTCATGGGATGCATTCGGTTCCGCGTCAATTCGGTGCCGCTGGCCTATTTGGTCATGGCATCGCTGACGGGGCTATGGTACGACGTTTACGCCGTTTTGGCGTGGATAGGCTTCTTTGCCGGGTGGTTCTACCTGCGGTTTATGCGGGTCTCCTACATAGACCCTGTGCTGCCCATGTCGACGACCACGGCATCCCTGGCCCCTACAGTGTCGCTGCAGGGCGACGAGGCGAGCGCGTGCATCCGCGGCGACGCCGCCGACTCGTTCGCCCTCGCGTCCTTCTTCCCCGAACCGCTGGCCCACGCTGTCGAGCTCGTCGCCGACGCGTGCTATTCAGCCGCGTGCGGCCTGCGGCTCATGCGGCGCTTTTCAGAGCACGAGATTGACGCTGCTAATGCCCGCGCGCGCGAGCGCGCGGCGTCCGCCGGTGCGGCGCCCCACTCCACTTACGCCGCACAGAATGAGGCGCGAGTGTTTCGGCGAGCGCCGCCGGGCGGTCCCAAGTCGCGCGCAGAGGCCGAACGACGACGGTCGCTGGCGCTGCGGGCGTTGGACCGCTCCGCTTTCTCTACCCACTCCAAACTAACCCCTCCTCCTCAGACCCAGACGCGGCCATGGCAGAAGAAAGACCCACGGTAGACGTCAAAGTGCTGTTTTTTGGCCCCATGAAGGAGCTCGCCATGGAGGACCAGCGCGTCTTCCAGTTCCCAGGCCCCCCCACGCTAATGGAAGTGGTCGAGGTCGTCAAGCGGTGGCACCCCATGGTTGAGGACCTCCTGCCGTCGTGTCAAGTCGCCGTCAATGAAGAATACACCGACGACATGTCGCAGACTCTGAGCGAGCAGGACGAAATTGCATTCATCCCCCCCGTCTCCTCGGGATAGTCACGAGTCCCTCGCGCACCCTCTGGTTATATTTTGCTACGGCTTTCAATTATTACACTTGTCTACTCTCTCTACACACTTAGGCATTGTATGGGCGGGGCAGATCGTTTGGATATTAATTTTAAGTTGGGCGTCTGTTTCGGGCCCTCCCCCCTGGGGTGATGCTATAAAATGAGGTGGTTTTCCGGCTCCCGACGAAACAAACGCTTTTTGTTGCACAAGGAAGGTTTACGACTCGATCTCCTTGTGTGGAAAAAATAAAATACACTGCATATAAATAGACCACCGGATCTTTCTACCCAACTCGATTCGGCTTGCATATAGCAGTAGAAATACCGTAGCATGACTCTGTCAATTGAGTCTCTGACGAGCAACGTGCACTCGACGCCGTTCCTCGGGCCGCTGATTGACCAGTCGGTGCAAGAGCTGGCCAAGCGGCCGCCTAATTCGACGCCGCCCTCTGCGGCCCGGCTTGTCAATCCTGCGGACGTGCCGGATAAGGTGTCCGTGTCGGGGCGCATCATTATGGTGACGACCAACCTGCCGCAGATCATCTCCAAAGTAGAGGACAAGGATGAGTACGTGCTCAAGTCGCGGCGGGGCAACAGCGCTCTTTACTCGGCGGTTAATTTCCTCGAGGACAAGACGGAGTGGGAAACGGTGCTGGTGGCGTGGCCGGGCGAGGTTGAAGACGCGCCAGAGGACATTGAGCACCTCAACCACCGCGACGAGTTGACCAAGAAGCTCAATGACGCGGTCCCGTGCCGGGTGGAGCCCGTGTGGCTCGATGGCGAGGACCACAAGTACCGCGGGTCCGAGCCGCACTCGCCGCAGCGATGGCGCCAGTACGCCGAGAACATTATCTGGCCCATTCTGCATTATATCCAGGGCGAGTCGTACACGGGCCACGAAGAGGAGGAATGGTGGCAGGACTATATCACGCTCAACAAGGCGTACCGAGACAAGATTTTGAGCATTTACAAGCCAGGAGACATTATCTGGGTCCACGACTACTACTTGTTCTTGCTGCCCCGGCTTTTGCGGGCGGAGATTGAGGATGCGTTTCTTGGGCTGTTTATGCACGCGCCGTTCCCGTCCTCTGAGTACTTTAGGACCATGTCGCACCGGCGCGAGCTGCTCGAGGGCATTCTCGGGGCGTCGCTGGTGGCCACGCAGTCTGTGGCGTACTCGCGGCACTTTATCTCGTCGGCAACGCGGCTGCTCGGCGTGGACGCGACCAATGACGAGCTCTCGGCGTTTGGCGTGCACGTTTCGGTGCGCACCATGCCAATTGGCATTGACACGGTGCGCGTAGAACGCGACGCTTTTCAAAAGTCTGTCGACGCCAAGGTCGACGCCATTCGGGCGCTGTACCCGGGCAAGAAGATCATTGTGGGGCGAGATCGCCTCGACAGCGTCCGTGGCGTCTACCAAAAGCTCAAGGCGTTTGAAAAGTTTTTGCACGACTACCCCGAGTGGAGGGAGAAGGTTGTGCTTATCCAAGTCACCTCTCCGGCGTATTCGAATGCGTCCAAGATTGACCAAAAGGTGAGCGAGATCATTTCGAGCATCAATGGCACCTATGGCATGCTGCACTTTGCCCCAGTCCACCACTATCCGCGGCACATTGCGCGTGATGAGTATCTGGCATTGCTGCGGGTTGCAGACCTGGGTCTCATTACGTCGGTGCGGGACGGCATGAACACGACTTCGCTGGAATTTGTCGTGTGCCAAAAGTACAATAAGAGTCCCATCATCTTGTCTGAGTTTACCGGTACTGCTGGCAGCCTGTATGATGCCATCCAGGTCAATCCGTGGGACTCTACGCAGGTGGCTGCTACCATCAACCGGTGCCTTTCAATGAACGCCCAGGAGAAGGAGCTGAGCCGCCAGCGCCAGGATCGGCTCTACGAGTATGTCACGACCCACACGGTGCAGAACTGGACGAGCAGCTTTGTATTTGAGCTCATCCACAACCTGGACGCCCGCGACCGCTCGCACGCAACGCCCGAAATTGACATCAATAAGTTGCTCGAACAGTACGCCAAGGCCAACAAGCGGCTGTTTTTGTTTGACTACGATGGCACGCTGACGCCAATTGTTAAGGACCCGGCTGCCGCAGTGCCTTCGCCGCTGCTGCTGAAGATTCTCAACAAGCTCGTCTCGGACCCACGCAACGAGGTGTGGGTCATTTCTGGCCGGGATGAGGAGTTTTTGGACAAGTGGATCACTGTAGACAAGATGGGCTTTTCGGCGGAGCATGGCTGTTTCCTCAAGCATCCTGGCGACGCCGAGTGGGAGAACCTTGTCGCCAACATTGACATGTCGTGGCAAAAGGTTGTCTACGATGTGTTCACGTCGTACTCTGAGCGCACCATTGGGTCGACCATTGAGCACAAGCGTGCGGCACTTACGTGGCACTACCGACGAGCCGACCCTGACTTTGGTGCCTTCCAAGCCGGCAACCTGCGGCAGCATCTTGAGGAGACGGTTGTCGACCAGTACGACGTGGATGTACTCGCTGGCAAGGCCAATATTGAGGTGCGCCCGCGGCAATTCAACAAAGGAGAGATTGTCAAGCGCATTATGCGAGAGTCTCCGTCAGAGTTTGTCCTCTGCCTGGGTGATGACTCTACTGACGAAGACATGTTCAAGGCTCTGCTCGAACATGACGGCGAGGGTATCTTCCCGGTGACTGTGGGACCTGCTAGCAAGATGACTGTTGCGCAATGGCACGTTTTGAACCCAAAGGGCGTGTTAGATGTCCTTGGCAAGGTCGTAGACACTCTATAGATATTGTATACTAACCACATTTATATAGCTTTTGATCCATTGAATAATCTCCTCAAAAAGCAGCAATGCTCGAACACATTAATCCAATGAACACATGTTCCAAATCGTTCCAAAAAGTCTTGGTATGAGAGTAGGTGTTCGAGCCGCACATGAATTTGCATACGTCCAAACAGATAATGTGTAAACCACTAAAAACCACCGACCACAAACCCATTTGATCTTCTTAGAAGCCACGATACCCCAGTGGACATTAATAATCACGCCGAATAATACCAAAGAAAATCAGGGGAAAGGTGGTGATTAATAAGGCGCGCGCAGTACACCCTTTCGGATCAATCAATCAAATCCAACCATCGTGGCAAGATCTATACATAAAGCGCCACAATGTCGTTCGTTCAACAGATCGGGCAATGGTTTGACTTTATTCAGAGCCTGAGGAGCGTGGCATACCTCGCGCTACCCATAATATTATTTATTTCCAGGAGCTTCCTCAAGCGGTACCGCCAGTCCAAGCTGCGGCCGCTGCCGGCGAGATTATACCCGCTTATCGCGGTGCTGGCCCTCACCTCGGTATTCCAGGCATATTTCGGGTTTATCTACAATCAGAGCCTTCCAAATGTCTACGAGCTAACTGGATCGCGTCTTCAGACTGAGAATACCGTAATTGGATCGCGACTGAGACAGCTTTTCCAGGTTGCCGAACTCGATGAAAAGTACGAATTGCTGGTCGAGCGACTGGGCTCTCGCGCTGGGCGGGAAATATACTCTAAATATGGCCCAATTCCCCTGATGGAGTGCCAATGGTGCCGAACTGACGAGCCCATGTCGTTTTTCATGTACAGTCTTGCTGGCTCTCTACTTCCGTATCTTGTCAACTGGCTTGGGGTGCTGATTGCGACTTCCAGTATTTCCCGGGACGCGCGCCAGTGGAGAGTTTTGGCATTGTCTTTCCTGACGATGATTGCAGGGGCGGATTTGTCGGGAATACGTCCCGTAGTGCGACAAGAAAGGTTGCAGTTTTGGGACGAGGCTCAAAAGCGGGCAACCATTCTGATTGGATTTAATGCACTTCTCAGTCTCGCGTTGTTTATGAGCGGTGTGGGGATTCTATTTGGAATCCATTCCCCGAAACAGATGATTCATAATATTAGACAGAGTCTCGATGAGTCGTCCGAAAGGCTTGTGGCTACTCAGCTCATCAACCAGGCCACGAGAGCTGATAAGGAGATGATGGATCAAATGGCTGCATATTACGAGAAGGAGCGAGACAATTTGTGGATGTCCGAGGAAGATTTGAAAATAGCAAACGATTGGACCCAGGTGAGCAAAACCGCCGTGAGGAGCCAGGTCGCCGAGCTCATCAACAAACACATCAATGAATAAGTGCATGCGAAGTTCGTAGGGGGAAGAAAATTACTCTATTCGGAACATGAATTACTATACAGGACGACTATATTTTCATGTTTATATTTTTAGTCGCGTAGGGCTCTAATTTGGATATCATTGCATCGTATTCTTTGGCCTTTGAGTCAAAGTACTCATTGCTCGAGCGATTGGCATATTTTTCGTATACTTGCCGGCGTATACTTGCACCAGTGTATAGCCACAGATAGGACCCCCAGGCCCGTCCGTTTTTCATAATGCTGGAAAAGGCAATCTCCAATTGGCTATTGCTGGTGGCATTTCCGTTAGATGGGCCCCCGCCCACACTCATCCATGGAAGGCTCACTGCAGATATTATACATTTGAGTTGCGTGGATTGGATCTTGTTGAATGAAGATATGAGCGGTGCAAGCGCATTGTGGGCATCAACGTCCGGCATATCCTCGATGCTAAAAGTAGCCTTGAGCAAGTTAAAGGCCATACTTGTTAAATTGGTGTTTCGTGGCGTTTTTGATATCAGGGTTTCAAGCTCGGTCATTAATTCGTTAAATTGTGGCGTTCCTTGAACCAAGGGCACCAGGTTTAGCGACGCCAAAAGATACAGCTCGTTGGCAGACTTGAACTCCCTTCGAACCCGCGTGTACATGTCAGTGGCCTTGTTTGTATTGCCAGTTGCTTGATAAACACACCCCCAAATATAAATGACAAATGGGTCTGAGCTGGGCAGTTGCTTGAGGCTAGGCAGGGTCTCCATGTAGCGGTTTCGAATAAAGTTGGCAAGGACGTCGAACGCCAGTATCACATGCTTCAATTCGTTGCGTCGTGCTTCCTGCGCCAGTCTAAATTTGGCCGTTGTTTCTGGTGCCACGAAAGGCGACTCGATTCTATTCAACGCATTTGAAAACCATGGGCTGTGAGTTGTCTGTTTTATCGGCAATTGCAGTTGGCTAGCAAGGTCACATAGCCCGGATAAGAAGAGACTTGTAATGTAAGCATCCTCACTCGGCAGCCACTGGAACACTAGCATTGTGCGGTCCAGCAGTACGAGCCTGATCCGTCCATCTGGCAAAAGGGTATTATTCAGCGCATCAACAGTGAGCTGCTGAAGTTGTGGTTTTACTTGGTTAATGAGCTTTGCGTCATTCTGTTGCAAAGCCGAGCGAGTTTGAAGGAAGAGCTTGATAATTTCAAACTGCGGTGGACAATTGTTCATCATTGTCAGCTTGGACAAGCAAACATCGACTCTCTCATAATTGTGGAGATCCAACTGGCGGTCCGCTTCCATGAGATAGGCCAAATGAGAGAGGGCAACAGACTGGTTCGACTCAAGGCTCTGGATCAGGGACAAGCACTTTTCGGGTTCCGAGCCACTTGAGCACAGTAAATGTATCTTCTGTAGAATGAGGGAGTATACAAGATCACCTTTCTGCAGTATCTGGGCCGACTCGAGGCACGAATCAAGCTGTGCCAGCAGCGGTTTCACGGCCACATTACTGTCATTACTTATCATGAACTCAATGCCAAGCTGTTCGAGTCTGATTTTCCATTCGTGCAGATACGCAGAGCTTGCTTCACGAGTACCGGTAGATACCACCTCCTCGGCTAGCGCAGTATGTTCCGTCTCTTCAAACAGAATGCGTGCAAGTCTATAATGCGTCGCCAATCTCGTTTCAGTCGGGATATCCTTGTCATCTAGGGCTGCTTTTAAGCTGGCAATCGCCAGGGTAATGTATTTTATCCGTTCATTTGGCGAGGGACTGGTCTGCGCTGCTTGTAGGTATTCATCCGAGAGCGGTATCAATATCAAGTGTGTCATTTCTTTAAGGGTATCATATGGACATTGCTCTATTGCCTGTTTACGAGTGTTTTCGTATAAACTATTAATTTTTATTCATAGCCTGACTGGTTGCGAACACCAGGTTCTACCGTGACTGTATCAAGGAGTTTTTCGATGTGTCTTCGGTTGGGACTACCATTGGTCGCTTCTATAGTAGGTGGAAGGTCCACAAGCCATTTTTGGTACAATCTCATTTTAAATGTACGATTAACTATTGTATTTGCAGTTCTTAGATTCCTGCATACATAGTATTATAGGTTCTCCTGGCACAATGCATCGGTATCACATTATTTTTTAATTCATTTATTGGGGTAAATACTTAACAGTGCATAAAGATACCAAATACTCCCCGAAATGTACAAATTCGCAGTTTCCCCCTCTCCAAGTACATTTGTACATTACCACAGCCCTGTTCATTCACATTCCCTTATTATTTGATTCACCATTCTTCTCAAACGATGAACGCTAGTTTATCAAACTCTAATATGTCCCTACGTGAATTCCTCAAATGCCTTGCACCCCTAGGCGCGAAATCATACCGCATTTGATCCAATTTAATTGATAACGAGGCGGTCGCGCGTCTGGATGCTGCCGTGTCAGGACGACAGGGGGGCTACACGCTGAAAAATAATTACACTGCCTAATTTGGAATGGACGCGATCGATCTCAACCCCTGCCTCGCCCATGGGTATGTTTATATGCGTGCGGCGTGCGCCCGCGCTGCAATGCGTAAGTGGCAGCCTAGGGGGGACCAAGTGGCAAACCTCACAACAACAACACAAAAGCGTAAAAAATGACCGATGCGCGCCGCAATGCGGTTTCATTTCGTTATTCTAGTTGCTGATAGAAGGCTAAACCTTTTTTTCCTCTTTTCCCCCTTTTTTTTCCCCGTCTTTTACCCTTATTTTTTTTTTCCTCTTACAACTTACATGGGACTTGCAACGGGCACGAATTATTACCTGCCCTGATTATGCCAGATATCCTACTTGTGGACCTGCTTTTACAAAGAGCCTTGTGCTTTGTGCATTAACCCCTGATCACATTCACATTCTATGTGACCATTGCTGCTTGTCACTTTTTTTTCTTGTACAGTAGTATGTAGGGCTTTGACGTGCACAGCTCCCTTTGTGGTGGCGCATTTGGTTGAAGTGATTGCGGGCTATAAATTTGCCACAGTAAGAAATAGAGCTGGGGATTGCTGCTGATTGGCTGAAATCTGGGCAAATGGAATGGTAGGGTCTCAGATTTGTGAAATGTTTTGTCTCCAACTGGACCAGCCTCTGCGGCTTTCATGTAGTGTTCTTCCTTTTGAGCTGCGGTTCTGTCTTAGACGGTTGCTTTTTTTGGCCGGATGCAGTGAACGGAGGAAGAAAATTTTTTCTTTTCGTGCTTTTTGCCACCGAGGCGATGGGCACAAGTAGTCTAAAAAAGTAAATGTAAGAGAAAGAAATTTTGCCCTCTACTGTGTGCCCTAACCCTGAAAAGGCATTAATATATAAGGAGCGCTCCCCGCTTCGGAGGGTAAGTTTGCCCCCACCCTTGCTCTCGCGCGCTTGGTCTCCAAAATACCCTCTCTGGTCTGAGATATCCTTTACCACTACATTTTTTAACTTGACAAGGCACGTGATAACCTAGTTAAGTTTTTCAAAACTACCAAGCAGCCTTTCACTACACACAAACACAGATATCACAGTTACTCCTGGCGATTGACTGTGTGCAAGAGTGGCATTAATTTGTTTGACTCTTGATTTTTATTAACAGCATTTGAAAAAGACGTTGGCTTGCGACTGAGCCAGCTTTCGAACCGGGCAAGAGAAACCGAGGAAGAGAAAAAAAGTAGATAATAATAATGGATACTTTGACTGTACCTACCACTGCCGCCCAAGCCAAGGCCTTTGTGTCGTCGTCGTCGCTGTCCTTCCCGATGTCTACTGAGGCCCAGAACGAACACAAGGAGGTCCCCAAGCCTGAGGAAGCCCCCAATAAGACGGTCGACGCGGTCAAGGCTGAAGAGGAAGAGTCTGCGTCGGGTATTGTCCCCACCCTGCAGAACATTGTCGCCACAGTAAACCTTGATTGCCGATTGGATTTAAAAACGATTGCCCTGCATGCGCGAAATGCGGAATATAATCCAAAGGTATGCTTTTAGCATTGTTTTGTGTGTTTGGCGTCTTGTACTAACATTAGCTGTTTAGCGATTTGCCGCTGTGATTATGCGTATCCGAGAGCCAAAGACGACGGCCCTGATCTTTGCATCCGGCAAGATGGTTGTCACCGGTGCCAAGTCTGAGGACGACTCGAAGCTCGCGTCGCGAAAGTACGCGCGAATTATCCAAAAGCTTGGTTTCAACGCCAAGTTTACCGACTTCAAGATTCAGAACATTGTGGGGAGCTGCGACGTCAAGTTCCCCATTCGTCTTGAGGGTCTGGCGTTTAGCCACGGCACTTTCAGTTCGTACGAACCAGAGCTGTTCCCGGGCTTGATTTATAGAATGGTCAGACCCAAGATTGTTCTGCTGATCTTTGTCTCTGGCAAGATTGTGCTAACTGGCGCAAAGCAACGAGAAGAGATCTATGCTGCATTCGAATCTATTTATCCCGTGTTGTCCGAATTTAGAAAGTCGTGAAAAGTTTGCTACTTTTTTTTTTTTATTATTTTATTTATTGTCGAAAAACAACACACTCCTGTATCTATAGAAAAGTTTTTAAAAAGCTCTTTTAAGTAATCTGTATAATAACGAAGAAATGATGACATGAAAGACCATACAAACTACTAGAGATATTAATACCGCATAGCAAGTCGAAATTTGAAAAGGGGAGCGCCGCACGCGCCACAGTTTGTGCGGCAGTTCAAGCCCCTTCATGCGACCTAAATATATTTGCCAATGGCTACCCCAAGCGAAAGGAACGAAGCATCGCCATCCCTCGTCGTCTGTGCCATGCAATCGAATGACCCCTTTATACATACTTGGCGCATACTGCGCGCGCAGGCACAGCCCACAAAAAAATCGCCCTGAGCCAGGCAGTGGTTATGTCTTAATACGAATAAACACTGGATACCCGAAATCAGTAGATGATACAAGAATAGCTCCGTAGCATCAAAAAAACCAGAGACAAAACGTGTCAGATACGAAAATCTTCCCGAATAGGACCCCACTATAGGCTTTTATTCACTCTTTTTTTTTAGCTCCATAAGGGTCTTGCCCGTATTGCTCGCTGGGTTACCTTCACAGTCGTTTTGCAAAGAATATAGCACGCAGCAACATGTCGTATACTGACAATATCCGGATGAACGACCGGCCGCATCACCAGTACTTCATCAATCAGTCCCCCGAAATTGTGCCGCCGACCCCTATGGCTGGCGGTGGTGGGTTCTACAATCCTTCGTACGGCCAACTCAGTGCGTCCAGCAACACTCTTTCAAGCTATAACCATGGCTCTGGTGGGTATCGGTCCCACGAGGGCCAGAGCGCGGGCGGTATTCTTCAGGAGGGCCCGCGGCTGTCGGATGATGAGACGGACCCGCACCAACGGTTGACGAGCGAGCGTGACGTCAACGACTATTATTACAGTGATATGGGCGAGCCGTCGCGGCCAAAACGGTCGCGCAATGGGGCTGGGGGCCCCACGATATTTGGGCGGCGCATTAGGTGGAAGAAGCTGCCATATTTTTGCATCATTGTCAGCATTATCCAGATTGGCGTGTTCATTGCCGAGCTGGCCAGGGCCGGGGCCCTGACGGGGAGTCCGATCCAAACGCAGCCGTCGTTCAATCCCATGGTTGGGCCGAGCTCGTACGTCATGATCAATATGGGTGCTCGGTTCACACCGTGTATGCATTCCATTGCAGGAGTGACCGATGATCCAACCCTCAACTTCCCGTGTCCGAACAGCACTGATATCGACACCAACAAGTGTTCTCTGCGGGAGCTCTGTGGCATGGGCGGTAAGAACATGCCGGTGACTGCAGGCCAGGGCGAGCCCAACCAGTGGTGGCGGTTCATCACACCTATTTTCTTGCACGCCGGGTTTATCCACATTGGGTTCAATTTGCTGCTTCAGCTGAAGCTTGGAGTCGATCTCGAGCGTAGTATTGGAATTGTGCGGTTTGCTATTGTCTATCTGGCGAGCGGCATTGCTGGGTTTATCCTTGGTGGGAATTTCACGCCAGATGGTATTGCCAGTACGGGGGCCTCTGGCTCACTGTTTGGGGTGATTGCCATTGATCTGCTTGATCTTTTGTTTAACTGGCAGATGTACGTCAATCCCGTGCGGAACCTGATATTCCACATTCTCGAGATCATTGTGTCTTTTGTGATTGGTCTCTTACCTGGCTTGGATAATTTTAGTCACATTGGCGGGTTTGCCATGGGAGTGCTGGTAGGAACGGCGATATTGCGATCTCCACTAAAGCTGCGAGTGCGTGATGGCGGCCAAGAGACTGTTGGTGGTGGCGTGCACGATGGCATGGAGAAGACGGAGCGGTTGCGGGTGGCCACGTTCCACTGGCGGCGCCCGGCTAGGCACTTTCAGGATAGATCCAAGTGGTGGTATGCGTGGTTCCTGGTGCGGCTGGGGGCTATTGTGCTGGCCATTGTCTATTTTGTCATGCTGATACGCAACTTTGAGAATGGCGGCGGCAACTGTTCGTGGTGCAAATACCTTTCATGCCTTCCAGTTAATGGGTGGTGCGATTTGGGCAACATTACGACCGACGCTGAAAACCAAAAGCGTTTCTTCAGGGACCTCTAATCTTTTTTTTCTTTATCGTATTATATAAACTGTGTATTTATTTATTCATCGACCAACAAAAAAATCTTCCATTGTGATCCTGCAGAGCTTGTCAATTTTTTTCAATATCTATCAAAACTATTTAATTTATTATAGGCTTTTGAAATTGTGTTTGATGAGCGGATAGTACGTGATAATATATTTGTCAGTATAAAAGTAAAAATGACTCAAATGCTATTAATTTAATATATCCAGGCAGATCTCATATTACTTGCTTTTCCGTAGCAGTTACACTGTTATATAATTCCGGATATTCGCAATTATTTCGTTATAATTCCAATATTCGTGAATGCTTTGCATTGCCCAATGTTTACTTATCGTGCTACATAATAGTTGTATCCTTGGTGATACAAGATTGGATATGGAAAAATTTGAATTGGGAAAGTCGAAGGATATATAGGGGCCATTGGATCAACCGAGCCCAATTTACCTGCAATTACACCTTCATAAATACCAATAACCATTACGGGTGGAACCCCCTGGTAGAAGGCGGACGCAGCAATAAGTAAGACTGCCACCCCGCCAATACACCATAGTGTAATGTGGTACCCCACACTGTATCATCATCATCATCATCATCATCATCATCAAATACCAGTAATACCTTAGCTAACCGTGTTTGATGCAGGGTATGCTGAAAGTTAACAGGTTGGTAGTTTATCTGTTGTTGATATTCAAGTCCTTCGAACTAGAGCCATATAGCCATATCTCCATATCTTATTACCGGATATCATAAATAATGGTATGCCATGTTAACCCCGGATCAACTACCAGATCAACTATTTCAACCGTAGTTGACTATTGATTAATGGCGCCTGGTAATTGGAGTATCAAATAACTCACCAATTAATACTTTACCAATGGTAATTACCGAGAATATTCACTGTTAACCGCTACAGTGTCCTTTTTACTAGTAAATTGATGACACAACCATCATCACTAGTATTTCGTTGATCCGCCCCGCTCTTTACCCGTGGATCGCTGATCTACCGCACAGACTAAGCGAACGAATGCCCAGACCCTCAAAACACACTTCAAGTATGTCGAATAACAAAAATATTCAAAAAAAAACTCCCTAAGAATTATTAGTGAAAAAAACATAGTATAACAAGACCCCCACGCATTTCATTCCTCGGCATGATGATGACGAGAGTGGTTGGTGAGATTTGCCTGCGCACAAGCACCCCACATTTATGGTCCCTCACAGGATGTCGACTGCCGGGGTGAGTACCCTCCCGGGTGCCGCAGAACACGCTTCGTATGCAGAACCCACCTGGAGCTGAACCCGAGAATTATCCCGAGCTCCCCCCCATATCCCTACTATAGCCGGAACTGGTCAAATTACCCTCCCCCAATTATAATGGTCCACTGGAAGAAGTGGGCGACTATTTGGAAAAAAATCTAAGACATTGCATTTTCCATCCACTCATGAGCGCCGCACAACGGTTCCCCCCTTCTTCCCTAACTGTATAAGCCCCCCGCCAGACAATAATGGGCATCGGTATCTCCGGATTTTGTGTTATATGCCCTCTTATATACAGTAGGTATGTGTTTGTTTAGTGTGGCTGACAACGGCGGGGGGATGGAGGGGGCTCCGCTCACTATAGGGGGCCAACTGATGGGCCCCAGTGTTGACCCCCACAAAATCAGCCGCCCCGCCGGTAGGAAAATATCGACCCCCCACCATCCGACCCCCGCAGTTCAATTACTCCGAAGGCCATCTGCAGAAGAGTATATAAGGCGACGGAAGGTAACCGAGAAATGGCTTTTCAATCAGCATATTGCATTCAGAACAAAAAAAGACTACACTAATGACCGCCCCAGCTTACCCAACCCCAGGTGTCTACACCCCATCGCCAACCTTCTTCAAGAACTCCGGTCCAAACGGCCGACAGGAGGTTGACGTCGATGCCCAGGTCCAGCACACCAAGTTCCTTGCTGACAATGGCATCTCCGGTGTCGTTTTGCTCGGCTCTACCGGTGAGATGATCCACATGACCCGAAAGGAGCGAATCCAGCTCGTTGCCGGCGTGCGAAAGGGTCTTGATGCCGAGGACAAGTACAAGAGCTTCCCAATCCTCGCTGGTGTCGCCCACCACGGTGTCGAGGACACTCTTGAGGAGATCAAGGCCATGAAGGAGGCCGGTGCCGTGTACGCCATGGTGCTTGCTCCAAACTACTTTGCTCCATCGCAGACCCAGGAGGGCATCATTGCGTGGTTCAACGCCGTTGCCGACGAGTCCGTGCTTCCAGTCGTCATCTACTACTTCCCAGGCGTCTCCAACGGCCTCAGCATGACCCCAAAGACCTTCGAGACCCTCTCTGCCCACACCAACATTGTCGGCTGCAAGCTGTCGCACGGCAATGTCTCCGAGTACGCTCAGATTGCGCTCAACCCAGTTGTTGAGAAGAACAACTTCACCACCATGACCGGTCTGGGCCAGCTCCTGCTGCCAGCCATGTCCGTCGGCGTCCACGGCACCATTGACGCCATGTCCGGCATCTTCCCAAAGACCCTTGTCAAGCTGTTCACTCTTGCCAAGGAGGGCAAGTACGCCGAGGCCGCCAAGATCCAGTACGTTGTGTCCAAGGTTGAGGAGGTTGTTGTTGCCTACGGCCCAATCGGCATCAAGCACACTGTTGCCAAGGTTCTCGGCATTGGCTCCAACGAGATTGGCCGAGCTCCATTGAACGTTGAGCTTTCCCAGCAGGCCAAGGACAAGTACGCCGCCGACATCCAGGCCGCTGTCGAGCTCGAGAAGAGCCTGTAACTTATCTTTTAATGACTTATGATGCGTTATATATATAAATAGAATGTGAATACACATCGTGATGAATGAACCATTTCGGATTAATTCTCGGAACAGGAGATGGCGCAGGCCGGCTCTCAATTGCGAGGGGTATATGTATTAAGTTAGCAAATCAGGCATCTTCGTGGACGTGCTCGGGCGTGATTCGTGGGTCGAGCTGCTCAATGTCCTCGCCATGGACAAGGCCGTTGAACATGAGCGTGCCGTAGACCAACAGGCCAAACCCAACCAGCTGCATAAACCGGAACGACTCCCAGCCAATAATCAGCGAAATGACCCAGATGCCGAGCGTCCGGCAGGTGTCAATAGTCGACCGCGCCGTCGCCGACAGACTCTGCGTCACGCTGAGGCCGCAGTAGTTGAATGATGCAATGGAGATCATAATGCACACCCCCGAGATAATCAGCACCTTGTGCTCAAACGCCACCATCGTCGCTTGGTACAAATTGAACACCTCGACCACCGGAGAGGTGCCCTTGAATAGCCCGTAGATGACCAGACTCGCGACAAGCGTAATGCATGTGCCAAAGGTGCCCTCCCACGCCACCGTCTTGAGCGGCTCCATCTGGTACTTGGTCAGTACGTGCTCCTCGACTACAAACTGCGTCGCCGTGAAGATCTGGCCAAACAGAATCATGACAATGCCCGTCGCCACCTGCACCGGCGACCGCAACGGCACGTCATTCGCCACCACGTCCTGTTTGGCCCCGAGCGACGCCGACAGCCCTACTAAGAACACACCTAGCGTCACGCCCGCCAGACCCGTCCACTGCACGGGCGTGATCCGATGCTTGAGGAACATGATAGACATGCACCCCACAACCAGCACGAGTGCGCCTCGCGTCATCTGGAAGGTGGACACGGGCACAAAGAGCAACCCCACGTTCATCAGCGTCGTCCCGCAAATGTCGCAGATGGCTGGCGTCGCCAGCAGCCACACCTTGCGGCCCTTGAGCTCCGGCACGTCGCTGCTGGAATTGCTGGTTACAGGCTCGTAACCGGCTGATTTGGACCGGTTCTTGAGAGCCCGGTAGAAGATCCAGCAGCACATCTCCGCCAGGAACATCTGCGCCGTCTGGAACACGGGCTCCTCAAAGTGCTGGCGCTCTGAGACGGGCGCATCGCAGTTGCCAATGCACGTATTGTCCTGGAGCTTATTGAGCAAGGAATTTGCGCATCCGGAGATGAGCATCCCAGCGACCAAAATGGTCTGTACGTTAGTCCACGCCCCAAACGCATACAAGCACTTACCACAGCAAAATTCATTGTACGCTATTAGATACGATCTCTTATCGTGGGTGGAGAAAGAAAGAGAAGGAGAGCCTTGTGGATACAAAAGGGGGGCCGCGCCCCGTGGGTGTGTGGGGTATCATTGTAGATCGGCAAACCACCTGTTCTCGTACCTACAGACGATTGATAAGATATGGTAACATGTATTTTTGGGGATAGATGTGGCAAGTTACTATACACATCGCTAAGTGTTTGATAGAGCCTTTTTTGGAGGGGTGGTTGGTCCTTTTTGGGCTCTTATATGGCCAGATCGGATCATGATTATGCAGGTGCATGTCGATCGGACCATGTCAATGCTTTAGATATGGAATATCACAGGTCGCTTAATATAACGAACGAGAAAAGAATTCCACTAAGCTTATTTATCGTACGGGCAGCAATCAGGTTTTCAAAAGTCTACACCCGTGAGCGCTAGATAATCTCAGGCTCGATGAGTTAGTACCAAATTGTTTGCACCACAAACATTGACTGGGTTAGTAATATAGAAAGGAACTAATGCTAATGACTAGTGATCGGTAGAAAAAAATCACTGGTAAATGATCGTATTAGAAGAATTAGATATGCCAATACAAGGCAAGTTAAATAATTTTACTTGGTAGTGTCAAGGACATATCGACCAACAATCTCACCCTTCTCCATGAGCTCGTAAACCTTTGGCAGCTCGGAAAGACCGACAATCTTAATGAAAGACTTGACCAGACCTCGCTCAAAGAAGTCAATGGCCTCGGCAGTGTCCAATCGCGAACCAACATACGAACCCTTAATGTTGATCGACTTGACAACATGCGAGAAGATCTCAGACTTGGCGTATGCATTGTGTGGCAGACCAACAAGCACAATAGTACCAGTGGATCGAACGTACTCAGTAGACTGGGTCACAGCCTTCTCAGCAACAGCGCAGTGGATAACAGCGTGTGGACCGCCGTTGGTGGCGGCAACCACATCCTTAACAAGGTCTGGAGACTGGGTAAAGTCGATAAACGCCTCAGCGCCAAGCTGGTTTACGAGCTGCTTCTTTGGCTCACCAGCATCAATACCAATGACTCGCAGACCCATGGCTCGGGCATACTGAATGGCAAGAGAGCCAAGACCACCACCAGCACCGGTGATGGCAACCCAATCGCCTGGCTGGGCATCGGCAGTCTTGAGAGCCTTGTAGACAGTAATACCAGCACACAGAATTGGAGCAATCTGAGCAAGGTCGGTGCCCGGCTTAATCTTGGCAGCGTGAATGGCGTTGGCCACAGCGTACTGCTGGAAGGAACCGTCTCGAGTGTAACCAGAGAGGACCGCCTCCTGGCAGTTGGACTCGGCACCCTTGAGGCAGAATTCACAGTGCAGGCACGAAGAATTGAGCCACTTGATACCAGCATAGTCGCCAATCTCAAAGTTGGTCACGTTGGCGCCCTTAGCAACAACGACACCAGCACCCTCGTGGCCGCCGACCAGAGGAAGCTTGGTTGGCAGTGGCCAGTCGCCCTTCCACGCGTGCAAGTCAGTGTGGCAGACACCAGAGTACTTGACGTTGACGAGAATGTCATTGGGGCCAGGAGTTGGTACTGGGATATCCTTGTACTGCAGCTCACCGCCGTTCTTATCAAAGATAACAGCCTTTTGGGTCTTTGGAATGGACATTGTTAGTTATTCAGTTATATTCGAGGGGCGTATGCAATTGATGGAGACAAACAATTGACTGACGTACAAAAGAGTCCTCGCAAAGAGAGAGATCCACTGCAATTTATACTTTTCAGCACCGTGAGTTTAGCCTGCTTTAGCCAACAAAGGGCTACGAGGGGCATTCCAACAACGGCAACCGGCAACCAGCAGATTGTGCCCAGAGAGGGCGAAACCTGCGAGAGAGATTAAACACCATGGGCTACCCGAAAAGCCGTTGTCTCATCAGCCCACATTTGCTTTATTGCGTTGGACCCATAAACCCTGCGGCAATATGGTCAGCTATATTAAGACACACCGCAAACGGATGAGTCTCTCCTGATTTTGCTGTCTTGTATTTCGCTCAGGGAAAACCGCCCGCCAAAGGAGCCTAACTACTACTTGTTTCCTATTTGTGCCTACTACAGAGCTACGCCATTGTATTGGAACCGTACCGATGATGCTATACATTTTAGTGCAGAATCAGATTGAAAGTACGAGATGCACATCTTGCATTGAAGGGCTCGGAGAGGCGGGTTAACGGGTTGTATCGGAGGGCCCGTTTAGCGTATACGTCTCTCTTCAAAATATCTCACGGCTTAGTTAGAAATCACCCGTTTTTCAAAAAACCCTCTTGCAATAGTGAGAAAGTCTCCTGTTAATTTTTATTTTTATTATTTCATTTGAGCATTCCAATGTCTAGGTTCGGATAAACTATTTTCCGACTAATCATATCTACACCAGTGTAAATATTACCACTTTCAACAAATCGAAATATAACCTCAAAAGGAAGGCGAGGGGCGAGTTCAATACGGCAGTACTTCTACCATACCCAGTCAGTAAATATGTAGAAGCAGGAATCTTTACAGTGGGCGTTCTTGGGCGGAGCTTTTTGTGCCCAATAGAGCGGAACAGCCCCCCTGCGTGGGTAGACCTTTGTCCAGTCCCTCCTACCATATTGAGTGGTTAGCATTCTTTGGCCGATCAGCTTGTATATACGGCAAAATTTTACGTCTTTTAAAATTCCAAAATAATATGGCCTGTGTATACTAGAAAAACTAATACTGGACTACCTAGTATTGCACTTCACAATCGATCTATGTAGTGCAACTCTATCTGGTGATTCTGAGTATACAAATTAATCGTTTAACTAGTGGTTATATCTGTCAAGATAATGTTTACGTAAATATTCTATGATACTGTACCTCCATATGTCAATGCTTTCTATATTTGAGATATATAACTCGTCACAAAATACCAATGTCACTCTCCTTCCTATATCAATGGTAGAGTAATTGATATTGCAGGTATTCTCATATTGACGTAATCTAGATTTTAAGGAACTTCCATCCTTGGTAAAGTAACAAATAACACGTTAAAGATTCACCAATATTTCTCTTGAATCCTGGTTTTCAATCAATAGTGCCACGTTATCACAGTATACTTATTACATTCCACAGTATAGTCCTCCTTCGACAGTCACCCCCTTCTACAATATTAGTGCTCATTCCATAAAAAAAAGGAGAATAAGCGCTAAGACCCTGTCAGCTCATTGTCAATTAAAGTAACAACTTCCGCCCCAGTGAGAGCGACATTAAATACAGTGCCTTGATCGGGTGGCCTTGAGTAATTATAGCATATACACAACGGCATTACCACAAAGCAGGCTAAAAAATATTAAACGAGCAAGTAGTTGTACTCAAAGTAAATAAATGATATCATTAGCGATATTACCCCAGATATTCCACAATACAATGAAAACTGCCAATCCAAGTCGTAGAGTTCCTTATTGTTGCGGTGCTACGTGCAGGTAATTATGTGCAGATTATGAAACGGTTTATGGTTTTACACCCTATTTGGTCCCCCAGTGACAGATTAAAGCAAAAAGGGGTTATATACGACATTCCTCAAATACCAATTCTACCAATACACCACCGGCAATAATTATTGCATCGTACGGGATTTCACTTTGTACAGTATCGTGCGGATAAGCGTGGGCTACACTGGTATATGGACACGTTTGATGCGTTCTCCGAGGCCCAGAGCCCCGAGCAATATCTTAAGGCTCCGGCCATGAGCGCCGCAAGATACCACCGCCAGGCACTCAGCCCTGATGCCGTCGTGGATATCGCCAACCTCGGGTACTACTCTCTGCCAGCGGGGTTTTCGACGACCGACGCCGTTTCGCTCAACTACTTTGTTCAGTCCGCCGTCGCGTTCTCCAAGGGTTTCTCCATTATCGGCTTTGACGACCTCTCAGAAATCAAGAAAAACCAGAGTGCTGTCGATGCAAGGATAGCCGAGGCGTCGCGACAGCTCGCCATGGAGATCAAAATGCGCGACGCCGCCAGCAGCATGATCAAGCTCCACGAAGAGCCACAGACGTCGCAGCAGACCTCACCGCAGCGAAAATCACTCTCGTTCCTTGGTGGAGGCGACAAGTCGAAAAAGCGCCTCTCGCGCCAGGCCAGTGAGGAGATGGAGAATGCGTCGCGGCGCGTAGCTTCACTGCAGGCCGAATTGATCGAGCTCTACGGCCGCAAAAGCGAGCTCGACGCCAAGGTTTACGAACACTACGTTGCCATTCTCGCTCTGACGCACCAGGGGGCGCAATCCTCGGCGTCCAGCGCGCTCCACGACCACCTCACGAGCTCGCCGACTTCGTCTGGGGGACACTCTCGATCTGGCAGCAGGACTGCCGCAATCGTGGCGACTGAGCGCATGATCAACCAGCGACATTCGCGTGCTAACAGCAGCACGACGTCGCTCACCGAAGCTGATAATGCGGCGTTGGATCGGGTTATAAGCAAGCTCCAGACGGTGGCGCCGCCGATAATGGCCCAGGGAGGGCGTATCCCGCAGATCCAGGCGCTCTCCGAGACAGTCGTCAATCAATTCACGGCCAACTCTTCGCTGCTGGCAGAACGAGATATTGCATACGAGGAGCTGCGCATGGTCGTGCGTGACACAATCCACCATCTGGATCCGCAAGCAGAGGCAATTCCTGCCGATGGCCCTGCCAGTGGGCTCAGATCGCGAGTTTTCGACGCCTTGGCCCGGTTCGAGCAGCAGCTGCACCAGGAACACATCAAGCAGCAACTTCAGCGCGACGGAGAGTCATCGCGCCAGGCAGAGGTCGCAGCAGGGGCCGACGACAAGGCCAAGCACCTTCTCAAACAGCAATTGGAAAGCATAACGTCGGCCTACGAAACAAACCGTTTGGAACTTGAACGATTGGAAGTGGAGAACGTGGAGCTCAAGACCAGCCTGCGAGATGTTTCGTTCAAGAGCCAGGCTGAAACGCAGGAACTGAATAACGAACTCAAAGCGAACCAGGAGCGCGTGCAGGAATGGAAGGAGCGCTGCGAGTCGCTCAAGGCAGAGCTCGAGTCTGTCCTGCTCAGCCTTGAGGACCTCACGCGGCAGACTGTAGAATATGAATCAGACAGAAACAACCTGGAATCACGGGTTCAAGAGCTCGAAATTCAGCTCGAAGAAAAATCAGCCGTCAACTTGGACAAGCGAGTGTCAATGATCGCACCACCCTCTCCGCAGTCCGAGTCGAATGAGCTAACAAGCATAGACGGAGTTTCTTCTGCTCCTCGCAAGTTGCATGAACCGACCTCGGTGACAATCCTACGTTCCGAGTTTCGCAAAATTATCAAGGACCTCAACGACAAGCATAATAAGGAGATCAAGAACCACCAGGCTGAAAAGAAACGCCTCGAGTCTCTGCTACGGTCGATTAAGACATCGAGTTATGCTGCAAACCTGCCTCCTGGTAAGCTAGAAAGCCTCGGTTATGATTAATGAATGTTTTCACCTCTTTGACGAACTTTCGTACGTAGAATCAGTGGTAGTCTGCCAATATCATTGCATTCATTAAAAAGCAGAAAAAAAAAGCGAGAAAATAGACTGTCAGAATGGTGTCACAAATTCGGGCGGACCAGCAGAGACCTGGCTTTACTAATATCAACAAGGTATACAGACTTGTCTTCACTGGATGCAATCCACGGCCGCCACGAATCTACCAAACCAGTGGATGAAAGTTGTATGTAGGATAACCTTTGACAACGGGAGAGAAATTCAGAAACAAGATCCTCTATAAAGTTGGGCTGGCGATGCCAGAATAGCTCCAACTTATCCCAGTTATCCAAATCAAGCTGCAGTAACTCCAACTTGGGAAGGTCCCCCATAAAGTTTTTACAGTCCGAAACCTCAGGACCGAAAGCACCTATGGACAGTCGCAGTTTTTTCACACCAAGTCCTGCAAAAGCCAAATCTCTGAATCTAAAACTACTCCGCGTAGTAGCATTTTTGCAGCTCACAGAGAGAAAGTCTACTCTGTCTTTGATGGGCAAAATGACATCGACTAGTTGATGAGACAGGTCGCCTCCACACTCATAAGCGAAAACGACGAGATGGGATATCTCTTTCAAATCAATACAGGAAACAATGGCCGTCGCCTCATCTCTGTTGCTAAATGGGGTATGGTCCTCAATATGTAGGTATTCCACTCCGCTCGGCACTACCAGCTTGGCCGCATTTTCAGAGGTGAATTGACCTTCTTGGTTTTTGAGGTGGAGTAGCTTTATAGCCTGCGGTATCCAAGTCCATCCGGATGTATTGGAGCTAGTGACTACCGACAGCGCCGCTAAATTCCCACACACAATGGGCAAATCCGAAATGGAAACGGGGTCTCTCTTTTTGGACTTTGATAGTAGTAACAGAGGCGCATTGTGGAATCGGTCAATGTGTAACTCTTGGATTTTCATACCACTGATATCGATATAAACATCGTTTTCTTTGGGGTCAATCGCTCTTAAATGAAGACAGAACTCGGCAATCGGCTTCCATTTGTCGAGCATTTTTTGAAATGCCATGAACCTGCTGTCGAAACAAGTCGTGAAATAGTTTAATGTGACCTTTTGCACCGAATTGAATAGCTCAGCCATACAGTGGAATGCATATTCTTCTTCATCCGACCAGTAGTTGTAATATATGAACAACTCGGTGGTGTTCCCGAGTGCGGCCTGGAACTGTTGGTTGGACCGCAGTTCCTGGAGGTGCCGGTAGGTGACGAGCATAAAGGTATCGATGGAGCCCCGTGGGCCCCATTTTAAACGGTCAAACTTGTAGCCATAAGGTATTAATTCGCGGTAATAAAGCTCCCGTTGGGGTGTAACAACGACCTTTCTCCAAACTAGCCTCTGGCAGAGATGGTCCAATTGCTTTGAGACGAGCCTTAGTTTCCGCCATTCTCGCGGGGTAGTACATTCTAAGATCTCATTACAAATCTCGACGGGCAATCGTTCGAGAAAGTTGACGGCCTTTTCCATTTATAATCGTTAGTACCGTATGCGAGATGCAGGGGAGCTGTATTGTTGATGCACGGCGGCCGTTTGATAAAGGATAACCGGTTTTGCGCCTAACAATCATAAACTCACTCCATATAAGTGCACACTGCCAATAGATTGAACCATCCACCACGGCTATAAAGGTAAACAAATAATGAATATTACATGGGCCATCGGGGATAATAGCGGAAACTTTAAGATTGAGAATTTTTGACTGCTTCGTCCATTGATAACTACAATGCACAAAGCAAAATCATCAATGATCTGTCTATTAATGCAAACTGTGTATGTATAAATAAATAATGGAACGTGCTACTTTTGCTTCTTTCGCGGGTGATGGTGCGAGTCGTCGACGGCAGTCCGCTTTGTGCCAGAATACGTTGTCGCCTTGATATCGTTGTCATCAGAAGATATGCGTCGGTACGGATACTGAATGTCCAACCCTTCAAACACATTGGCATTCACGCGCGGGGCCTCTGAAAAGTACGGGTGCACCAACGCATCGTTCGCAGACGTGCGCTTAATCGGGTCGTACTCAAACAACCCCGACAACAACTGCAGGCCCTTGGGATTGCAATTGCTCGACACCACTGCATTGTACCAATTTTCCAAATTCGGCGGGTAGTGCTTCATCGCCTGCAGCGCCTGGTACTCTGGATACTTGGGCAGCGCAGGCCACCGGTCCGGGGTCGGCGTGCCCAGTATCTCCATGACCTTTTGCATCTGATTGCGCTGGAACGGCACCGTCTTCTTATCCATCTTGGCCTCCTCGCCCTTGAAGATGGGCCGCAGAGCCAGCAACTCGGCGAAAATGCACCCCACCGCCCACAGATCAATGGCCGGCGTGTAATGTCGCGCCCCAAGCACGAGCTCTGGCGCTCGGTACCATATAGTTACCACGACCTTGTCGCCAGCAAAAAGGCTCTGCAGCGGGTCGCTTGACAGCCGCGCGAGTCCCAGATCGCCAATCTTGACCGTGCCGTCCGCAGTGACCATGATATTGGCCGGCTTGAGGTCGCGATGCAGCACCCAATTCTGATGGAGGTAGGAAACGCCGTTGAGCAGCTGCCACAGCACCGACTTCACCGTCGCCTCGGGGATCGGGCGACGCTCGGTATGAGAGTGGAAATGTATGATCTGGAGCAGGTCGTGCTCGGCGTAGTCGAACACCATGTAGATGGACTTTTCCTCCAAGATGATCTCGACCAGCGATATGACATTGTCGTGCCGCAGTTCGCGACATAGCGACATTTCCCGGCACGCCGACTGCGAGATGCCCGTGTAGCTGAGCACCTCGCCCTCCTTGTCTGCCTTGAATTTCTTGATCGCATACACCCCGCCCGACCGCGAGGCGCTGCCTTTCTTGTCCTTGGCCTTGTACACGCGGCCGTAGGTGCCTGCGGCAATGTAGCCGACAATATCGAACTTGTCAAGCACTTTGGCGCGCTGGCGGTCCTTGCGCTGCTTGTACGCCGCCAGCGGGTTTGCGACCATTGGCGGCATGGGACTGAATGAAGCTGCTCGTCGTCCGTTGGGGCCAATGGGCTTGTGGGCGGCCGCTACATAGACCTTGTCATGCCTACGGTTGTACATAGTGCGTGCGCCAGCACTACGGCCAACTGTAACTACGGGCCAAGCTCTACTCTACAATGGGGTAAATGGCTAACGCGCAAGGGGGCCCCTGATCTCGAGCTGGTCGTTCAAAAGGGCCGTATTGTTTGGCTGAATCGGACTGAAAATTGGTGGACGATGAAGAGCCGACCGGTAGAGAAGTCTTTTCATGCCGGTTGACTGACAAGAAACCTGCCCCGACTATTGCGGCTTTTTTTTTTTTTTTTGCGAAACGGAGGTGGGGAGTGCCTACGGGCCGGAATCCGTCCCGAGATCGAACCACGATACGATTCAGAAAGAAAAGAATGTGTGGATCAATGGAGGAAGTGGTGAGACTAGGGAGCCTGGCATTTTTAGGGACAGCTATTGCTTCGGTCGTAGCGGCCCGGGGGTTGTCATCGCTCAATTCATTTTTGTACTACGGCAAGGTCCAGTCGTCCAAGCCGGCTACTGCCAAACTGGGGATCACCAATATAGGCGTGCCCAAATCATGGTTCACGCACTTTTATGTCGTCTCCACTTTGCTATGTGTGGCATTATGGGCCCACTTTAGGGTCCTGGACTTAGTGCTCGCTGTTAGAAGTGCCCATAGTGCCCGTCGGCTCGCTGAGTGTGTCGTTTTCCATAGGAAAAGCACCGCTCGCATCCAGTTGCCGCATTATGCTGTCGGCATTGGGTTCTACGTAGTTCAGGCAGCCACGGTGTGGACCCACCTGGCACTGTTATCTGCATCTGCAGCAGCAGCAGAAGCGTCCTCATCCCCACAGAGTCGTGCCCCATGGGCTAATGTGGTTGCGGTGATAGTGATAGCAATGGCATCGTTCTATCAGCTGCAGTTTCATCGGCATCTCGCCTCACTACGTAAGTACTCTCTGCCACGTTGGGGGCTGTTCCAGCTGGTGGCATGCCCGCATTATCTATGTGAAGTAGCTATATATGCCGGGTTTTGGGCACTAGATCCGACAGCTGTAACAGCTCTATCGCTAGTGTGGGTGATCATCAATCTTGGTGCGTCGGCCGAGCAGACTCGAGACTACTACCGTCGCAAGTTTGAGGATAGTCCACCATATGCTTTGCTACCCGGGGTGTTTTGACGTTTCATCAGTCGTCGTGACCGCCAGGCAATTGGCTATATAAATGAATCGTTAGATCCCTCAGGATAAGCCAGTGTCGATGGGCCGCCCGCTTTTGGTATGAAATCGAGATATATCCCTACGATCAGTTCGTTTTATACTCTGGCGTTCAATCGCCGCAAAGAGGAAGGGGAGATCCCATCAGTTCCTTCGGTGCCCAAACCCCACGTCGTCGACCCTACCTCGATCACGCCCTATCTCTGCCTTCGGCCGAATCTGGCGCAAGTAGCATTCAATAAGCTGACCTTGATTTTCCTATTCGCCCTCCTCTATATCCATGCCTTTGCCTCTGCAGTGAAATGGTGCCTTAGCTCTACTAAATCATCTGTGCTCTCCGTGTGCGAGGCTAGCGCTGCGTCGGTAGATACCGGGCTCCCACTGGCATCTGTAGTGGCAAAAACTGCCCACTCAACTCTGCTTAGCGCAATTGAGGCCATTGACTCCTCCACCCAATTCTCCCTAAACTCTACCGTTGACTCCATTGTCGAGTCCGCCGCTGATTACATCACCCAGGTCCAAGCATTGTATGAATTTGCGGCTCTAGCGGCAACATCCACTAATCACTCTTTCTCCTCGGTAGCCAATTCTGCTCTCGCCAGTGTTAAAGCCCAGCAAAAACCAGTCTCTCTTAACGCAACAACAGAGTTCCCTCAATTATCCTTGCCTGCAACTCAAGTGATATACACTTGTCCTTCTGAAGCACACATAACTTCTTATTTTGCCAATCTCACTAATAGCGTGAGTAGCCAAGAGAAAGGCTGCCTCACATTTCTCATAGTCCTTGCCATTCTATGTTACCTCCCAGCGATCCTCCACACTTGGTACCAATGGAGGAGCAAACTACATCAGGCCAAGATACTTCAAAGCCTAGAGTTCAGCGATGCAATGGATAACATTGAAATGGCGAGCAATCCTGCCGTAGCTTGGTTCGGCGTCCAAGTCTCCAAACGCTTCTTCCCCCACAAGGACAGCTGTATATCCCATGTCAGATGGACGATAAACTATATTCTCTCTCCGGCAATGCTATTTCTGCTTGAGGTGGGCCTACTCTTCTTGCTTGTTAGTATTTGCCTAGCGACGATTGTTGGCCCTATATTTCAGTCACCAAATAACTCGTTTACAACTCTGTCAGTTTGTTCTAACGGGACCTCTTCTCTCTCCGAATGGGCTTCTCAATATAACAATGCCCTTTTCAAAGCAGAAGCTTCCTTAAACGGGAACTATACCAAAAATATCAGCCAATATACCCAATTCATGTCGGATACCATTAACGTGTATATCAGCTCTATGGGACAGCAATTGGAATCAGTGGCTAAAAAGGCAGATCCTCCAAGAGTGGCTCCATTCAGCCCACCTGTCAATTTCACCAATATCACATACCCGCAGATAAACTTCACCTCGCTCCCTACCGAGCGGTCGTTATACCAGCAGACTACCCATCAATCGCTGTATTCGTTATGTACTGCTCTTGATCGAGTTGTTACTGCTCATGTACAGATAGGAGTAGCTTTTGTATCTTTTTGGGCCGGAGTCTCCATTGCTGTAAGCACATACTCCATCTTACAGTACAGGAAAGATGCTCCATAATTTCATTCTCCCATATTCCCTAACGGATATTCAACCTACTAGTGGTTCTAGACACAGTTGGCACGAATCCTTGGTTATAAAACATCAGTGACAATAATTATCTTACAATATACAATTTCTTGGTGGTTTACTTGGAAGACCGCCCGCCGACCTTGCCAAGTCGCTCGAGAATTTCAGCAGTGACATTGGACTTTGGAAGCGGAAGCTCGCCCTTCTCCTGAGGAGATGGCAAGAAACCAATGGCGACAAGATAGGCAATGTAGACACCCATAGTCTCAACGCTGACGCCGCTTCCCGCACTCAGATCAGAACCGGTCCATGCGGCATCCTTCTTGAGCGACGTCTTGGTGTTGGTGTCATCCAGCTCCGGAGCCTTAGTGGACTGGGGAAGATCGTCAAGAACAAAGTGCAGCAGCGGATAAAGAGCGCTATCATTGTTGGAGACAACGTACTTTTCGAGCTCTACCCGCCATGGAATGTAGTCAGTCTGCGACACCTTGTAACCATACTTCACCAAAGTGCCAAGGAACTCGTTGAATCGTAGACGCGGGTGTGACGTGACGTGGGCAACAGCAAGAGTGTCCTTGTGTGATGGATGGAAAGCACTAGAGGTGACCACTCGAGCAACGTGGTCAACTGGAACCATGTTGACTGTGTTGTAAATGTCTGGGCTGTAGCCGAGCTCAATGCATCCCTTGACCATTCGCAGCAGGAAATCGTCGGTAGAAGATACACCATTAACAGTGTCACCAACGACGTAACCTGGTCGCACAATGGTACCTCGAAGACCCCTCTCGCCGGCAGCTCGAATGATCTTCTCAGCGGCCCACTTGGACTGGCCGTAACCAGTTCCGAGACCGGTTCGCGACCCTTCCAGGTCGTCGCTTTCTGGGACACCTTCACCGCCCTTCTGGACAATCTGGTCCGAAAGCTGGACAAAGTGCTCAGTGTCAACGGTCGAAGTTGAGGAGACGAAAGTAAAGTACTTGGGCTTACCAGAGAGACACAGCGCCATGACGTTGATGGTAGCAATGACGTTGGCATCTCGCAGCTTGGAGTATGGGTAGACCCAGTGAACCATGGCACCGTTGTGGATAATGACATCGATCTCGTTGGTGAGCTTGGTCCACTCGGCATCGGAGAGACCGAACTTCTCTGTGGCCAGGTCTCCGACCAATGGCTCAACCACGGATGCATACTCGTCTTTCCAGATGCCAAATGCGAGGCCGGTGTTCTTCAATCGCTCGAAACCAGCCTCCTTATTCGCCGCTCGCACGTGGGCAACAATCTTGAGACCTGGGATCTTTCGCTCGCACAGGTCCCGGATGATGAAAGAACCAAGGAATCCAGTACCACCAGTGAGGAAAACGGTGATATCCTTTGGAACTAGATCGTCAGTCTTGGTGACGTAGGCACTTGGGAGCTGAGCAATGAGGTCATCAGCATCCTTACCGTATGCCACTGCATTGTCAGCCGGCTCCTCGCTCTTTGGCACGGCAGCGAGAACATCATTCCCGCTCTTGAGAGCCTCAATCTCCCGCGCGAAACCAGCAATAGTCGGCTCCTTGAAGATGAGACCTAGTGGGACGTCAATGGCAAGCTGCTTTCGCAGCTCGAAGATCATCTGCGTGGCCAGAATAGAGTGACCGCCAATATCAAAGAAAGAGTCGGAAGGCTCAACACCGGCTGGTTTGTTAGGGAGAACGCTGAGCCACAAATCTCGGATCTGGGCCTCGGTCTCGGTGAATTGGGCCTGCTCTTCGCTTCCACCCTTCTGAGCAGTCTTGGCCGCCACTGCGGCCAGCTGAGCCGTGTCCGGGAATGGCAGAGCTGGCTTGTCGACCTTGCCGTTAGGGTTCAATGGCAGCTTGGCCAATGGCACGATAACGGTAGGAATAGCGTAGCTGGGCAGCTTACCCTTGAGGTAGCCCTTGATGTTCTTGATCAGGCCACGGTATCGCACGAGACCGGCGACAATGGCATCGTCTTCGTCGTCAGACTCCCCCTCAGACACGTACGCTTCGGACTTTTGAGGCACAATGTACGAAACAAGTACCGGCTCTTCATCCTTATCTCGTCGCACAAGAGTGACATTAGCTCGCACGTTCGGGTGCTGGGAAAGGTGAGTGTCGATCTCACCGAGCTCGATTCTGAAGCCACGGATCTTCACCTGGTCGTCTGCTCGACCGGAGCACTCGACGTTACCGTCAGCTCGGTATCGGCCAAGGTCTCCAGTTCGGTAGAGTCGGTCTCGCGGACCGAGCCAGTACTTTCTCCATGGTTCATTGCCTGGATTGGTCTCCTTCCAGTGCTCCGGGTCGACGAACCAGTTGGTGACAAACTTTTGCTCGGTAAGCTCTGGCAATTTGAGGTACCCTTCAGCCAATCCGCCTGCTCGCACGTAGATCTCGCCAACCTCGCCGACGCCACAGGTCTGGGTTCGGTCATGTCGGTTCACGACAAGCAGTTGGACATCGAGCATGCCCTTGCCAGCTGGCATAACGTCCTTTTCGGACTTGAGGAACCCTGGGTCGTCGGCGAGAGAGGCCACCTCGTAGTATGAGACGGATCGCTGGGTCTCGGTGGTGCCGTACATGTTGACAATGGCCACATTTCGGGCCAGGGACTGGAGCCGCAGGCAGTCACGCTTCGTGAGAATGTCGCCGACAAAAAAGGCGTGGTGCAGCGACGGGATCTCAGCGGTGGCCTGGGCAGACAGCAGCTGGCCCATGGCCGGAGTCAAATGGGTAACGGTAGCGCCATACTTGCCCATCCACTCGGCGAGCTTGCCTGGAGTACCAATGTCGTCCGAGGTCGGCACCAGCAATTGAGCGCCGAGGAACAGAGGAGTGAAGATGTCTCGCTGGATCGGGTCATGGGCAATGCCGGAGAGCATGGTGAACTTTTCCTTCTCGGTGAGGTTGAACGTCTTGGACATCCACGGGAAGTAGTAAGTCAGAGAGAAGTGTCGTCCCCGGACGCCCTTGGGGACACCCTCGGAGCCGGAGGTGAAGGAGAGGGTTGGGTTGCAGTCTGGGCCCACTACGACCCCGGTGCCCTTGGCCTTGTTCTCCTGGGCCTTGGCCAGCACGTCACCACCGTCCACAGAGCCGCCAACAATGGAACCATCGTCCAGCAGCTCGAGGGCTGGCACGTGAGTCTTGAGGTCGAGCTCGTCGGCAATGTACTGCTTGACCAAGTCGGCCAGGATGCCGGCCTTCTTGAGCACGATAAGACCCCGCGGTTTGGCGACGCTCAGGTAAATGTTCTGTCGAGCTGGCGGGTAGGCTGGATCGATGACGGAGAAAGTCGCGCCGGCCTTGAGCACACCCATGACGGCCACGACCAGATCAACTCCACGGTAGGCGTAGATCATGACCACGTCGCCAATGACAATGCCGCTCTGCACAAGGTGGTGAGCGATGACGTTCGACGCCTCGTCGATCTGCTTGTACGTAAAGTCACGCTGCACGCTCTTTTCGTCGAACGGATTGGCCGTCTCCACGACACAGAGCCGGTCTGGATGCCGGGCGGCGTTGGCAGAGAAAATGTCGTGAATGGCGCCGCCGAACTTGGCCCAATTGAGGTTAGTGGTCGGGTCGGGCAGCACCGGCGCCTGCGACTTGGTGATGAGCGAGAAGTGGCCAATTGGCGAGTCTGGCGAGGCGACTGTCTGCGTGATCAGCTGGTCGAGCTGCTCATTGAACACGTCCATCCGGCTCTTCTTGAACAGAAGCGCATTGTAGTGCGTGGTGATCTCCTTGCCATTGTAGAACACGCTGACGTCGGTGTTCCTCTCAGACGTAGCGCCGTAGAGGCCCTGGTTGCCACTGGTGGGCCTCAGGAACGCCGTTCTGAACAGAATTGGCGCCTCGGCCTCCTTCTTGGTCTTCTGGATCGCCTTCACCAGGTCGCTGTAAGGCACGGCGTGTCGCTGGGCATGCTCCTCCGCCAAAGTGATGGTACTCAGCAGACTAGCGAACGTGGTTTCGCCCGTGACCGACGTCCTCAGCACGTATGGGACGTGCTCTGGGGTGTTAGTGCCAATGACAACGTCCTCGTCTCCGGTCAGTCTGAACTGGAGCACGGCAAACGCCGCGAGAGCATGCAGGAACGGCACCCTATCATCATTGATCTCCCGCGAATGGGTCGCCTCGACGACCTTCTGGCCCGCTGGAAGCACGAAATCAAACGGCAGAACCGACAGCGTCGCGTTCGCCAGCTTAGAAACCCACTGATCCAGCTCCTAATCTTCCGTCAGCACACACAATTCCCGCCTCACTAGCGACCATACGTACCATTTCGTGAATTGCAGGTCGCAAATCGATTTAAATTCAAGCCCTTTTGATCTATGGAATCGAATAAGGAATGACTGAATTTTCGGCCGTTCGCGGAGGTCCGAGCGCCATTGTCGCCTCATTTAACCACATGTTAATTCGCCGCACTCATCAGCCGCACGCTGTATTCAACTGGCCACTCTATCAAACGGACAGCTTGCTCTCCTCTGCCCTTAATGGATTTGTAGTAGTTGTAGCGGTAGTAGTACTTGGGGGGCTAGCCCCCCAAACCCCCCGAAGCTGGGGGCCAGCCCCCAGGCCCCCAGATAGTCATTGAAAATGACTGCTCTATGCCTAGCTCAACTTCTTGAAAAGTCAGGGACCAATTGATAGCTTTAATAATTTTGTTAAATGAGATTGGTGCCTCTAGGGAATTTCCTGAGCTCGAGGGCTGGCCATTGAATCCCCCCACATCTTATTATACCTTACCACATTCCAAAGGAAGCTAATTGCTACGCATTGCTACACTATAGCTATATTTAAACGTGGAAACGAATCAATTGCCAGAATGAAAAATCCATTATCACACAATTAAACATATTTCAGCATTCATGCACTATATGTGTACTCATTTAGACAACAGTAATGAACACCTCGTATCCAATTTGCTCGTAGAGAAAGGGGGGCCCGGGGGGTTTCCCCCCAGCTACGAGAGCTCGAGGGCTGGCCCTCGAATACATTCGATTATCAAACTGATTATCTGCTAGCAAATTGTTTAGCACAGTGGCTGTTTTTTGTTACAGCGTTGCCAGAAAAAGAGGGTGGGTAACCTGGGGACCGGCGCAGGTGTGGGCACGCGGGCCAAAGTACTGGGATTTGCCTTTGAACGACCGACCACCTTGCAAGGGCTATTGGGGAGTTCCCAGGGAAGCGAATTGACGGCGAACGAAGATGATGGCTGCAAGGAAGCTGCAACAGTAGGTTACACAGGGAGCGGTAGCGGGGCCTGGGGCTAACGAGTGGGTAGAGAGATGGACAAGGTGTTCAAGCGGGTCGCGGAAGGGGTGCAGACCTTTGACGCGATCTACGAGAAGGTGCAGATGTCGACGAACCAGTCGCAGAAGGAGAAGCTGGAGCAGGACCTGAAGCGAGAGATCAAGAAGCTGCAGCGGCTGCGGGACCAGATCAAGACGTGGATCGGGTCGAACGAGATCAAGGAAAAGAAGGCGCTGACGGAGCAGCGCAAGCTGATAGAGACGGAGATGGAGCGGTTCAAGGCGTGCGAGAAGGAGATGAAGACCAAGGCATACAGCAAGGAAGGGCTGAGCTCGCAGCGGCTGCATCCGCGGGAGCGGGAGAAGCTGGAGACGTGCAATTTTGTGCAGACGCAGCTCGAAGAGCTGGAACGTCAGTGCGAGGCACTCGAAGCAGAGCAGGAGATGCTCGAGTCGACCATGAAGAAGGGCCGCAAGGACAACACGTCCAAGTCGGACCGGATATCGGAGATTGACCACACGCTGGAGCGGCACAAGTGGCACATTGGTAAGATGGAGATCATGCTGCGGATGCTGGAGAATGGCACACTGGCGCCGGACGCGGTGAACAACCTCCAGGAGGACATTAAGTACTACGTCGAGTCGAACCAGGAGGTCGACTTTGCCGAGGACGAGGAGATTTACGACGAATTGACGCTTGACGAGGACGAGGAGCTGCTTGATAGCGTGCAGGATTTCCGCGACGAGGGCAATTCGCTCGAGGACCTGGCAGCGGACGCTGCGGCGGCCCCTGCGGCCGAGGCCCCTGCCCAGACGACCGTTGCAGCGCCGACCCCGAAGAAGGAGGACCGCAAGGGCGCTGGCGGCGGCGTCTCGACCCCGGCCAGGGCGGCCAAGCAGCCCCAGCTCATCCCCGTGGGGCTGTCGCCGCTGCCGCCGCCCAAGCCGGACCCCAATGCCCCTCCAGCGGCGCCCAGCGCTCCCGCGGCGGCGTCAGTACCGGCTCCTGCAGCAGCGGCTGCCGTCAAGCCAGCGGCTGCGCCGTGGGCGTCCGAGCTGAAGAAGGCCGAGGAGATCAAGAAGAGCCAGTCCCAGACTCCGCCGCCGTCCTCTCCGGCCGTCAGCGCGACTCCTGTGCAGCAGCAGCAGCAACCGCAGAACGAGGTGAACAACATGTTCCCGCCGCCATCGAGCTTCAAGCTGCCGCCAGGGCTCCAGGACTACGCTGTTTCGTACCTTGCCGCGCGGAAACGGGTAGGGAACCCACCTTCCATCGGCTCCATCACCAAAGTGCTCCAGTCGTCGTACTTGCAATGCCCAGATAGCTTAATGGCGGACCGCCCGCGCTATTACCACCCGCAGTCCCCCTTCCCGACCCCGGGATACTATCCACAGGAGCCCATGCAGGGACTGGACGACGAGCTGATAATACAAAAGATGGACGTCGACACGCTGTTCTACATATTCTACTACCGCCAGGGCACCTATCAGCAGTACCTAGCGGCACGGGAGCTGAAAAACCGGTCGTGGCGGTTCCACAAAAAGTTCCTCACCTGGTTCCAGCGCCACGAGGAACCGCGGGTCATTAACAACGACTACGAGGAGGGCACCTACCGCTACTTTGACTTTGAGGGCATGTGGCTGCAGCGCCGCAAAACCAACTTCAAGTTTGAGTACCAGCATCTCGAAGACGAGGCTTAATTATTATATATTGGGTAATATACCTATCGCTACTCGTGCTATTTTATCTATGGGGGGCCCCAGCTACGGGAATGCCCTGCGTATCACGCCGTAACCAATGTACTTGGGGGGCTAGCCCCCCAAACCCCCCAAGGCTGGGGGCCAGCCCCCAGACCCCGTTATGTTCTAATAACCCAGCTACTGCAGCTCGAGGTCTTCGATACTTTGATTACTGGGTGGTACTAATTAACGGCGTGGTGTCAGCCGTGCACCCGATATAGGCAAGAGGTCGCTGATCGTGATATTTCAGCGAGACCGGGTATCAAATTTAACCACTCGACATGACGAAAAGTGACAAGATCTCGGTAGCCTTCGTCTGCCTGGGCAACATGTAAGTACTAAAAGGTTGTCGCGAGGAGCTCTAACAGGATAGCTGCCGGTCTCCCATGGCCGAGGCGATTTTCGCCCACCAGGTCAAGCAAAGAGGCCTAGAAGACCGGTTCGAGGTAATCGACTCGTTTGGCACTGGAGCATACCATGTCGGCGAGCTTCCTGACCGACGGTCTCGAGGAGAATGTAAGAAGCACGGCGTTCCAGTCAACCATCGGGCCCAGCAAATCGAGCCATCGCACTTTAACCAGTTTGACTACGTCCTCTGCATGGATGAAATGAACTACGAGGATTTGAAGGATATGGCGCCTCGAAATAGTAAGGCTGAGATCCAGCTGTTTGGAGAATATCGCACAGACAAGACGTTTGCTAAGATCGTCTCCGACCCGTACTATGGCGGAATCCGTGGGTTTGAAATCAACTTTGAACAGCTCACCCATTTTAGCAATGTCTTTCTTGACCGTGTGTTGTAAAGCACTATGAGAGAACTGAAAAGTAATGCGATAGACCACTTGGTACTCCGAGCATTGTAACCAATTTCTATTCCAATGCTTTCATCTTAGACAAAAATTTAACTTTTTATAAACTTATTCTGAATGATATGCATTCATTATGGTACCAAATTGTTTATGATAACGAGCTCTATATTGGAAAAATAAACTATCGTTAATGGCCTGATAAATTGGATATGCCAAAGTTTCATTGGAATCAATATTAATTCTCTGGAAGGTGAAGACCCCAAACAACAAATGCAATTCGACATTGATTTCATAGGTATTGGGTAATGTGTTAGTTAGCCCTTTGGACCTCGGCTAAGATTAGTGATAAAAAAGTTAAAGGATCAACTCCAAAGCTCGGCCCAGCTCATGTCCTTGCGAACAGCACTCGAAAACCCTTCAAGATAAGAGACCCAGATCATCTCCTCTTTCTCTTCTTCGGGCCGCACAACTAATGGCGTGCCTTCACGACTAGATTCCACCGAATTGACGGCAAGCAGCTCTCTTCCGAAAAAGTCCAGTTTCTGCTTCTCCACACGACGCCTCTTCGAGGCAGGCGTATCCTCTTTCGTAGAAGCTATACTATGCTTCGCTCCGTTATCACTTTGCTCTGCTCTCTGAGCTTGTTTTTCCCTTTCAATGAGGTCCCTAATATACTGCCGCGTGGTGAATTTGCCTACCGTGGCCTTTTGCCTCTGCTCCTCATCAATTATGGCTAGCTGCTCTATTGGCGGATCAATCCGGTAGACCAGAGCCCCGCCCTCCAGTTTGTCCTTGGCAAAGGTATAATTCACGCTCATCATGGCATGCGCAGAGTTGCGCAACCGGTCCCTCTCACCTGAATTGACCGATGTAACCGACTCAATTGGAGGCGTGATAATATGCAAAAGGTAGGGTACAAATTCCGTGACAAAGGATGTACTGTCAAACATGCTTCTGGTGTGTGCGCCTGCTGTAGCCACCATATCCTTGGCAAGATGGGCATTCCGTCTGCGGGCTTCGAAAACTTCGTAATCGCTCTTGACCTTTGCCTCAATGACATTTGTCCCAGAACTGAACAGAGAGAAAAAAGCTAATATCGCATGGCCCAAATAGGAACCTAGTTGGTAGTGTTGCTGTCGATAGATAGCACTGTTAATCATCTCGTAGAATGCCATATACTCGCCCAGCTCCGAGGGCTTTCTAACCATATCATCATGGTATTGCATCTTTGGATAGAGCGAGAAACATGCTTGAATCAATTTGTCATAATCGGCAAAGGAATGAATTTCTTCGAGAATCTCAGTAGCCTCGTTGGACTTGCTGGACGACCCCGCTCGTCGAAGGAATATTCGGTTTGCAACTGATTTCAATGCCATACTGGCGTCTTTCTTGACGAGCTTTCCGTCCTGATGGCGGCTAAGACCAAATTGGAGCAAATTGAGACAGCTTCGAAGATCGCCATCCATGCTTTCTGCAATTTCCGACAGTGCGCTTGTCTCAATTGACAGCTTCTCAGCTTTGCAGATATCTCGCAGCTTAGAGACCATCGTACGTGTGGGAACTTTGGTGTAATGGACCATCTCGGCATATGGTCTGAGATCCTTTAGCGAATGCGCATACGCATCATTGCATATAGCAATGATTGGACGCTGTAGCAGTTTTGACGAATCGCCCTTTCGCCGCTTGGTTGATACTTTTTTTTTGGTTCCGTCATCGTTTTGGTACCGGTACAGGGCTCGTTCGTCAGATTTAATCATATCGACCAGCACTCGGATCAATCCTTGATCAGCACCGTCTATCTCATCCGCGATGATGCAAACTGGACGCGCCGTGTTTTCAACTCGATGACTAAATACGGCAGTTGCTATTTTGTTTTTTATCAGGTTAATTTTTTTGGCAGATCCATCTTCTCCAACAGCATCGGCAGTTCGTTCGTCACTGGCATTGACTTCTAGAACATTGTATCCTGCCTGTTTGGCAAGAATATGCGCAACGGTAGTCTTCCCGATACCTGGAGCTCCATGGATTAGAAGCAGTTTTCGCTTTGGGCGGCCAAGAGCATCGAGTCGACTGGCATCTAACCCGCTAGTATTGTCATGCCCAAACACTAAAGATGACCAGGAAACAAGCCATTTCATCATATGTCTGTGACTCCGCTCTGGACCAACCAAATCAACCCACTTCTTGGGCCTCCATTTTTCTGATAATAATGTGGTCTCATTTCGTAGTTGAGGAGCTGGAGTGGATGCTCGGGAAGACTGTGGTGTGTTATCGCGATCCTGTTTGATCTTGGTCAAAAGGCTGTGAATTGGAATTCCGTAATGATTTCTGGCTCCAGGCCTACTAATATCTTCATCATCGTCCACCTTTTTCCGTCGCGGTTTGAGTGTTATTCTTTTGCCATTCGGCAAGGTAGCCTTCACGCCTGTTTCTAAAAACAGAGACGACGATCCGAAGATATCGTCTTGGGAAGTAAATGGGTCATCAAAAGTCTTTAGTGGGACATTCTCCTTTTGGCTCAGTATCTCTATCGGTGCTGGCGTCGCCAGGAGAGTGCTAGAATCGAATAAGTCGTCCATTGGCCAATTTTCAACGCGTCAATATTGAAATTTGGGCTCGGAGAATCAATTAAAACGCGTTGCCCGACGCGTCAAAATCTGGTCACAGTTATACTTCGGTCTCAAAATTACGCCTGAAAGCCTCGACAATCAAGGCATCGGAACCTCAAAAACGAAGTTATAAACGACAATAATGCTTATTCCAACTAATAGGAAGTTCAGTTCTTCTTTAAATGGTGTGCCATAGGGGAGGCAAATGGTCCTGTCATCCCACGGATATAAGTCTCAGCGTTTTCTAATAGAAGATCTCAATTCTAAACTAGGCATGTAGTGTTACGATAGCATTTTATAGTGTAGTTCGAATTGATAAACGAAAGTAGTTGATATATAATATATCCAAGTTCGTTCTGTGGCCTGTATTGACTATCTGAAAAATTCTTAGGCGAAATTTAAAGCGAGCAGCAGGCATGGTAACAGTTACCATATCCTGCTCTACATTCAAATTAGTACAAGTTGTTGGACCAGAATACGAGTGTTACAGCCAATCTGTCGACACTGTATTAAGATTGATATGTAGCGCTTAGAATACAATTGTGCGACAAAATAAATGTCATAACCATCGGATATGTAATATTTCCTCGGCAAATGCACGAACATTCCCCTAGAATATTGGCATCAACTAATTCCACATGACTGTAGGCGAAGACGAAATAAAACTTGCAATTGTAAGTTGAAACTGCAGTTCTACGAAATGTGCAAATGCTAATATCCAGGCAATTGCCATAGCCATTAATAAACCCAAAGATGTTTCTGCCAAACGTATGTTCTGCGATTTATTTCCAGCTTATTTCTAACGGAAAAGAATACATCGACTGGATTATCAAGCACCTGGAATTAAGAAAAGCTACAAGGGAGATCTTTAGTGATAGAGTTATCTGGTACTACGAATGCACATAAACAGCGACTCGAATAAATATTTACAAATCGCTATATTTTCAGAACCTAATTCAAAAGGTTAGCATCACTTCAATATCGAGAGCTTCCACCAAGTAGAGAAGAATATCACGAAATTGTGAAGTTAAAAAAAACCATTATTATTCACCCACCACGAAAGAATGAAATCTACAAGTGGTCATAGGAAACATGAGAAATGCGGAGAATTCTGCGCTCTGCTAGGATTTGTTATAATAGCGGTTAAGACGTGGACGATTGTGCATCTCTAACCGGCTGAAAGTATGCATGGTCCATTGCCTCCTGCGCAGTCAGTCGTTCCTGGTGGTCGTATCTCAGCAGATTCGACAGCAGGTCAAAGAGCTCCTCAGAGAGATACTGCTGGTTCTCTTGAGTGACAAACCTGTCCCATTTTCGTTCGTTAAACGTACCGAGGGCTTCATAGTCCGGCCCGAGCTCCAAGTCATACTTGTCAAGGTATTCGTACAGCTTTTCGGTACCCAAAACTCGGGCAATTTTAACCAGTTGGTCCGTATTGGAGTTGCCATGGAAAAATGGCTCCTTCTTGAACACCATTGACGCAAGCATGGCTCCAAAAGACCACAAATCTAGCGAGTAGTCGTACATTTGCATATCGACCAACAGCTCGGGACCCTTAAAGTATCGCGAGGCGACACGTACATTATAGGCAGTCCCTGGATGGTAGAATTCGGCCAGGCCCCAGTCGATGAGCCTCAGCTGTCGCGTAGAATGGTTAATCATAACGTTGTGCGGTTTAACATCCCGATGCATGATGCCCTTGGAGTGAGCAAAGTCCAGGGCCCGCAGAAGCTCGTACATGTAGTAGCGGATGTCAAAGTCAGTAAAGGTCGGGTAAAGCACCCTGAAATCGGCGTTCTCAACGTGTTCGAAGATCAGCGCTGGCGTCTTGCTGAGCGGCTCCCGCACAATGTCGATCAGAGAAATGACGTTGGGGCCGCCCTTAAGGTTGTGAAGGATCTTAATCTCTCGTTTGATCTTCTTGCGCTTTACTGGCTTTAGCACCTTGATTACCATCTTCTTCTGGCTCGGAAGGTCTAACCCCAGAAACACTTCCGAATACTTTCCACGCCCAATCTTTTCAATAATCTCATAGTTCTCCTGTGAGCCCCAATTGAACGTGACAGACTCGTAGTCCCAGTAGGACTGCGGCATCTGGCTATTCACGTCCGCATACACCCGCGAGATCGAACTGGCCATTCTCTATTTACGCACAAAGCGTTGTTCTGACTTTTTTTTCGCATCACCAACGAGGCATTTTAAGTCCGCCATGTTGGGAGGTTTGACTAATGGAGTGGGCAGACAAGCCGTTACTAGAACGATTAAATATGGATAGAACGCTGGTGAGTCGTTATATTTTGAGCGACAGTGTAGAGGAGCGTGGGGAGATTGTACATGGGCTAGTAGAAGGTGGGTATTTAAATCTTGGGTCTCAGAGAGAGTCACTAAAGGAGCATAATTGGGCTGACTTGGACAGATATCACAAATGACAAACTGAGGCTCATTGACATTGTGCAGGGCCTTGGAGAATACTTGACCAAGGAGGAGAGTGGCCCGCGGGTCAATGCCACCGAGATGCTGACAGCTGTGCTTGCAGAATTGCCAGGTGACAAGATGAACAAGCAGCAGATCACGGTGATAGCAACTTTTTTGACTGACCGACTAGACGATGAAGATTGTCTCAAGCAGGTTGCGGGTGGCCTTTTGTCCATAATTAAGATGCGTGCATTTAGTGTGACCAATATTGAGATGGTCCTACGTGGGGTAAAGAGCATTAACATGCGCAAACATTCGCAGAACGTTCGCTACGGCGTGTTCCGCCTCCTTGCCGAGTTATTGACCAAGTTTAAAAAGTACATCGTGGGCAATCTTAAAGATGACTTTGTCAAAGCGTATATTGAGATTGCCACTAATGAGAAAGATCCGAGGAATTTGTTGGTGTCCTTTGAGCTGAGTCATGCTATTCTAAGTGAGTTTGAAAACATTGAGGAATATGGAGAAGACCTGTTTGATGTGACATTCTGCTATTACCCGATTACTTTTGAGCCAAAGAAGAATGATCCATATGGCATTAGCTCTGCTCAGTTGAAGTCCGCATTGCGGCGGAGTATTGCTGCCAATGGTGAGCTCTTTGCCAAAGAAGGATACCCGGCACTCATTGAGAAGCTCAATTCTAGCTCGGTAAGCGTTAAGCAGGACGCTTTTGATACCATCATCGCATGCATTGATAATTACTCCATTGAATCTACGAGCGCTGAATGGGTAGAGATCTGGGATGGCGTTAAATATGAGGTACTTCACGGGTCTGAAGACGAAGGAATGAGCGATAATGCTTTAAAGGTAATTGAACGGCTTGGCGCTAGGATCCCTCTAACTGAGCGTAACAAGTTGGTCGAAGCAGTGCTCAAGGAAACCCGTGAAAAGCTGGACGACCCTGCGTCAAAATTCGCTATCCCTGCCGCTAAGCTCTGCGGTGCTGTTGCAAGGGCCTCTAAGGGCCTCTTCTCCAATATTGCTTCAAATGTGCTGCCTCGTGAGTTTAGTCAGCTGGCAGCTACTCCTACTATTGCTGAACAGCGCGGAATTCTTTCTGTCCTTACTGTATTTTTAGATTCCGCCAGGGGAAACAGCGGGGAATTGGCCATTTTCAAGGACGACTACTTTGATGCGTTTAGTAGGAGTCTACGGAGTTCGAATAAGGACGAGGTGGCTCTCCGGCTTGTTGCCATGCGAGGACTTGCAAAGATGGTAATCTACTTGCCTGACGTAGTTGCTGACGATGAAATTGGGCTGGTTGTGCAGTACTTTGATGATATCGTGCTTGAAGATGAACACGACGAGTTGGTCACGTCCGCCCTCTCTACCCTAGTTAAGATGGCAGGCGAAAAACGAATCTTACCGTCCATAATCGAAGTCACACTCCCAGCCCTCTTCACTGCACTTGATTCAGGTACGGTAAAATCTAGTGGGTTTGTTCTATCTACTCTGGCGGCTCTGGCTGTGTCTCGAACCGAGCTTTTTAACATTGTGTGTGAAGACCTCTGCCAACGTCTAATAAAGGCCTCGTCTTCTCAGTCTAACCTTGAAATTGTGTCGACCCTCGTGGCCATTGTCCAGCGACACGAGGTCAGTAGAGATACCGCCGCACTGCTGGAACCGCTTGTAGGCTCGGTAGTGGAAGCCACTATTTCAAACACGCAGCTAAACTCTGACGACTCTGTGATTGATGCCATCGGTGTGTTCATAAACAAGGTTGTGCAAGCGTGTGAGGCGCCTGCCCAGACCGAGTGGTACGCCAAAGTCACTGGTCTCCTGTCGTCGCTTATAACCACAACCCCTACTACTCTTGCGAACCTTTATCTCCACGCTGTTGCTGCTGTACCTCCTCCGTCCGGAGTAATAGTGGATTTTGCGAAAAGACTGGTTGCAGTAATTGCGGACTCGCAAAATCCCTTTGTTCGGAGTGGCTATCTACGGCTCCTGACTCTGGTTGTCAACAAGTGGTTGACCAAAGATGCAGGCATTGAGGTTGTTGAGGCTCTTCTCTCTGAGCCCGACTCTCTGCACATATTAGAGGCGCAGGCGTACGTTGCTAAAGCTCTGGTCATGAGGAACGACCCTATAGTGTATGACAAGCTGTGTTCCAAGTTTGTCGAGCTGCTGCCGTCCCCACAGTTTGGTGTAGCTGCGTCTAAGCTCATTGCTATCCCAATCTTTGATGATTCGGTGCTGAACAAGCAGAACAAGTTGACGGTCCGACTCCTGTATAAGCAACGATACTTTTCGTTCGTACTCCCGCACCTTGTAGATGGATTCCGGCTGTCGTCGAATGAAAACTACCTTGGTGCCTTGGCGGCCATTCTCAGATACATGCCGAGCAAGATCATCCTCCCTGAGCTAGACAAATTCCTGCCGTTGCTGTTTGAGTCGATATCTGTGCCCAATGCACAAGTCCAGCAGGCTGCCATTGACACCTTGCTTGCTACTGTGGTAGACGCTGATGCCATTCTTGCTGGGTATCTGGACACTGTTGTGCCCAAGTTAGTTGCTGCGGCGACCCAAGGGGATTCAACCGGTGTTAAAGTTGCGGCGCTAAACTGTCTGGCGGTGCTTCCAACTGCCATTCCAATTGAGAAGATACAGCCATTCCGGGCAGAGGTTATTAAGCGGCTGCGGAGCGCTCTGGATGATCGAAAACGAGAGGTTCGCAAGGCTGCTGCCGATTGCAGCCAGAATTACTACGAAATGTAACCTAATTATTACCACTGTAGATAGCATGAGTTGCCCGCTGCCAACCTGCATGTACAATCTAGACTTCTTCACTCTTTTTGTATGCTGCGTAGATTGGCGGTTTACATGTATTGATTGGCGGTCGTTCAATTGAATCTTCATGTGCAGATCGACATAGGTAGCGTGAATTTGAAATTCCAACGTTTCAGGGGGCAACGTTCATGCACAATGCACGGCCGCTGCATCAAATGTGGGTCGAAGCCATACATCCTACCATCTAGTGGATAAGATAGATAGAAGCAGAGAAGAGCTTTGTGATGATGTTTTAATTATGATCAATCTCTACAATAGATACCTATATTTCAACACCAACGTTGTTGTCTCACAGTCACCAAATATATATAGCCCATCACTTCTCTGTACTAGTCAATCTTCCCTATGGTAATAGTAAAGGAATTGGTGTAGTTTCATGTATTATAGCCCACGCAACGTGGTTAATCATGGGTATAAAGCTCGTTGATATCGATATAAGCGGCCCAGCTGGTATCGTCTCTGGGAAAGTAAATGGATATCAGGTCAGGGGTATAGAGTAACGGCACCCTCATCACGTAGTCAAAGGTATCAGTCATTTTGAAGATGGTCATATAACTTTCGTCCGTGAGTAGCGGGGCCACTGGAATCACATCGTCGTTGGAGCCACATTGGTCGTCTGCAACACACTTAAACAGGCCGCCCACAAACGTATCAGGGGGCCAAAGTGACACTCTGGCCCTGGTGTACCTGCTTCGACGTGCAATGCGGTAGCACCCTGTCACATTGAGCTGCCGCGGGAAGTAGAAGTCATGCCCCGGCTCGCTGAGGCAAAACGTCGACCCCCATGCAATGGCGCTCGAGGCCAACCGCGGCCGAACATTACCGTATCCCAGAGCGTACTCCGACCCGTAGTAGCAGAACCCGATCCGCATTAGCGGGTCAGCCTCGCTGCCAGATACAGACCGCTGGTGGAATATTCGGAACCCAGTCCAAGGCACAAAGACACTGGTTGCAGTGTCGCACGGGATGTCAATGTCTGTATGGTGGTAGGGGGACGTTGGCCTGCCGGAAACGACACACCCGAGTGCCATGACAATTCCCCAGAGCATGCGCCAGCCTCTCCTACTCATGTACGCCGCCGATCTACAGTGCAACAGCCAATTTCCGGACGTGTGGCCGAAGCTTCCAGTGTTCAAAACACCGTTGATAACTTTCTTCTATTTTGGCCGCCTGTGAGGGGGATATACGTATGTTACATACTGGTGTATTACGAGTTTCATATTGGCTCCCGCATATACCACTGCTATAGGGGGAGAAACAGCAGCCGGCCGCAGCGGCTTGCAGGGCGAGACAGTTTGAGTGAGAAGGGAAAAACCCAGGGGGTGTGTGGACATAATTTTGCCGTGATCATCTCCAGCCTTCCTAACACACTCCAACGGCCCGACAGATCTCCTGCGCTTCTATTTTTTGACTTCCACCGACCATCTTTCCACTGGCCATTTTCAATTTTTTTCTTTGACAACCGCAATATTTGCGTTTTTTTCAAGGGAGCTGTATAAACCGAGTTCGCGGGACGAGCATTTGATAATTTGGTGTTTTTGAATAGGAGGGCTTGGTTACCATGTGCGAATCTCGTCTCGAGGAGGAGTGGACCATGGAGCCCGTAGCTGAGCTGTTCAAGCGAAAGTGCATGGAATGCGAGACTCCAAAGTGCCCTGCGTGTGCCGACGACGAGAGCTGTGTGTTCACGACCCAGACGTGCGACACCTGCCCCCAAGCATTCTGCCAAAAGAACCCGGGCAGTCCAACTTCTAGTGCCGCGAGCGCTTCTGCGACTGCGACAGGGGGCGGGCCCAACGCTGGTGCCATCGCAGGCGGTGTTATTGGCGGGCTGGTGGTCGTGGGCGCCATTGTAGCGTTTCTGCTCTGGCGGTACGTGTACTCAGCAAGCGCGGTCGAGAAGCGGCGCAGGCGCGAGGAGGAGGACGCAGTCACGTCCAACATTGACGCGGACAACGAGTACTTTGAGAAGTTTGACCGCAACAAGAACCGGTACACCAACGCGACGCTGTCGTCGGTCAACACGTCGGCCACTCGCGCGTCGAACATCATCCCTATCGCATACATACCTGGTGTATCGAGCTCGGCGCACGAGGTGCCGCCCATGCCGGACATTAACACCAAGTATGGGGACCAGTTCTTCAGCGCGGACGACATTCTGCGCAACTCTCAGTTTTCCGAGAGCGGCATTCGAAGCTCTATTGCTACTACTAACTACCGTGGCTCTACGGCGGTTATTGACTCGGCCACCATGACGGCGGTCAACGTCAAACCCAACCTGGTCAACCTCAACAATGCCACCCCTGCGACGGCGCAGAGCGTGCGGGCCATCCAGCTGGGGTCTGCCCAGGCAATCAACTCGCAGCGGGCCAACGCTCACTCGGTGCGCATTGGCAAGACCATTGCCGAGGAAGGAGACAGCGACGACGATGATGATAACGACACAAACGACACGAACGACCACAACAACAACACCAATAAAAACAGCGCGCCGGAGGTGAAAAAGACTACGCCAACCGTTGTTGAAGAGGAGGAGGACGACGCGCCGCGGTCCATGCCCATGAAACCACCAAAGCACTCTAAAGACATGCCAAAGTCGCTGGAACGACTGAGAATCTCTGAGCAATCTGCATTTGACGTGCCGTTCGAGTCGCGGAGGGCGTCATCCATCTCCGCCGCGTCCTACTCGACGGCTCCCGCAGCCCCCGCTACTAACCGCGACTCATCGCGCTCCTCTCGGCGAACGACAGTGTCCCGCGAGAGCGAATACCTCGTAGACAACCTGCCGGTGGAAGCGTTCCTCTATGCCCAGTCCCATCACGAAGACCCGGCTAAAAACGACGCCCACGAAAAGGGCCGGAGCAGTCCGTTTGACGATAAGTACCGTGTCGAATAACACCCCTTACTAACTACCCCGCCGTACACACTACGTACAATATATTACGACTCTCTATATTATTCACCATCCCGCCAGTGATTCCCAATGATCCATTAGTCACTTGGAACCTGTAGTTAGACCAGTACCACCGTCGGCTATCGTATTTAGCCTATCCGGCAAGGGAAAATAACGTGGGTGCCCATTTTTTCCGACTAATCTCGCAGTGGGGTGCTCTCTCCCGAAGCAAAACAGATCCCCCCTCCGCGTCTCGGACCAACCCCCACCTTCTGCGTATATAAGTTCTCGGGATTTTTCACTTTTTCCATTTTCTCTTTCTAACCACATTTCCCTCCCCCGATTACAAAATGGTGTCTTTTGGTGAAATTGATAAGAAGGCTGTTAACACTATCCGAGTCTTGGCTGTAAGTATTTCCTCCAACCCCGTTCTCGCGTAGCAGTGCTCTATCTGGTATCCCATTCGGGAGAGCCCGACCCGTAACATGGCATAACCCAACAAAACCTGGCTAGCCGGCCCGCCAAGGTCCAAAAATCAAAATAGTGGCGATTTGATGCGCCGGGTGAAATTACTCTATTGATTTGTTGGAGTGAGAGCTGGCCACCAATGTCCTATGCGGATCTAATTCCGTTAACTTTTGTGGTCATTAAAGCTTGCCAGCGTTCCCCCACACGCTTTGACTGGCGCTATCTGCGAATTAAATGTGGATATTGGCCAAAAAAAAGGGGGGCGGTTTGTCACGGCTGTCGTTAATTGCTGGTGGTGCGATTTGTCATGTCTTGAAATCACTTGTCTCATTTGTCACCGGTTAGTAATTGGCAACACGTCGGTAATAGGACGAGCGGAGCAAAGAGACTGAGCAATCGTGAGCGAGACTAGACGGAAGACCAGACTAACCATGTTTTTATAGGCGGACGCGGTTTCCAAGGCCAACTCTGGCCACCCGGGTGCTCCAATGGGTCTCGCCCCAGTGGCCCACACCCTGTTCAAGAACTACCTCAAGGCCAACCCAAAGAACCCAGAATGGTTCAACCGAGATCGATTTGTTCTCTCCAACGGTCACGGCTGCATGCTGCTGTATTGCATGCTCCACCTTTTGGGCTACGACTACTCTATGGACGACCTTAAGAACTTCCGACAGGTCAACTCCAAGACCCCAGGCCACCCAGAGGCTGAGCTTCCAGGTATCGAGGTGACCACTGGTCCACTTGGCCAGGGTATCGCCAACGCCGTTGGTCTCGCCATTGCTGAGCGACACCTGGCTGCCACCTTCAACCGACCAAACTACAACGTTATTGACAACAAGGTCTACACCATCTTTGGTGACGGCTGCATGATGGAGGGTGTTGCCTCTGAGGCCGCCTCTCTTGCCGGCCACCTCAAGCTCGGCAACCTGATTGCTTTCTACGACGACAACCACATCTCCATTGACGGTGACATCAATGTTGCCTTCACTGAGGACGTTACCAAGCGACTCGAGTCTTACGGCTGGCACACCATTTGGGTCAAGGACGGCAACAATGACCTCGAGGGCATCGCCAAGGCCATTGAGGAGGCCCAGAAGGTCACCGACAAGCCAACCTGCATCCGAGTCACCACCATCATTGGCTTTGGCTCCAAGAACGAGGGCACCCACGGTGTCCACGGCGCTCCACTCAAGGCCGACGACATTGTGCAGCTCAAGGAGCGATTCGGCTTCGACTCTGACAAGTCGTTCAACGTTAGCGAGGACGTGTACAACCTGTACGGCGAGGTTGCCAAGCAGGGCGCCGAGCTCGAGCAGAAGTGGACCGAGCTGCTCGCCGCCTATGGCAAGGAGTATCCAAAGGAGCACGCCGAGCTCACTCGACGAATCAAGGGCGAGCTCCCAGCCGGCTGGGAGAAGGCCCTGCCAACTTACACCCCAGAGGACGCTGCCGTTGCCTCGCGAAAGCTCTCTGAGATTGTGCTCACCAAGATCCACGAAGTCCTTCCAGAGCTCGTTGGTGGCTCTGCCGATTTGACCGGCTCCAACCTGACCCGATGGAAGGATGCCGTCGACTTCCAGGACCCATCTACTAACCTCGGTGACCACACTGGCCGATACATTCGATACGGTGTCCGAGAGCACGGTATGGGTGCCATTATGAACGGTTTGGCCGCTTACGGCGGTATCATTCCATACGGTGGTACTTTCCTCAACTTTGTCTCCTACGCCGCTGGTGCCGTGCGATTGGCTGCTCTTTCCGAGCACCAGGTCATCTGGGTCGCCACCCACGACTCGATTGGTCTCGGTGAGGACGGCCCAACCCACCAGCCTATCGAAACTCTTGCCCACCTGCGAGCTGTGCCAAACCTTGCTGTCTGGCGACCAGCGGACGGCAACGAGACCTCCGCTGCCTACAAGGTTGCTCTCGAGTCGCGACACACCCCATCTATCCTGGCTCTGTCCCGACAGAACCTGCCACAGCTTGAGGGCTCTTCTATTGAGAAGGCCATGAAGGGTGGTTACACTCTCATTGCCCAGGACAAGCCGGATGTCATTTTGGTTTCCACTGGTTCTGAGGTTGCCATTTGCGTCGACGCTGTTAAGAAGCTTGCGGAGGAGGGCATCAAGGCTGGCGTCGTTTCTCTTCCAGACTGGCACACCTTCGACCAGCAGTCTGAGGAGTACCGACTCTCTGTTCTTCCAGACGATGTTCCAATCCTCTCTGTCGAGGTCATGTCCACTCTCGGCTGGCAGGAGTACTCTCACGAGCAGTTTGGCATCAACCGATTCGGTCTCTCTGGCCCATACAAGCAGATTTACGAGTACTTCGGCTTCACTCCAGAGGGCATTGCCGAGCGAGCCAAGGCTACCATCAAGTTCTACGAGGGCCGACCAGTCCGATCTCCAGTCAACCGTGCTTTCAAGCAGGTGTTGTAAAGAAAGACGCAAAAAAAATTCATAACGGCTATTTAATTTTGATAAGATGAGGGAATATATGTAATGACGTTCAATTTCCATGCTACCAATGTATTAATACTATGTCAACCTTTGGCCTCCGAATGCTACGGTAGTCCGAGAGCTCTTGTTCATTGTTAATTGCACTATACAAGCGCACAATACGAGCTTTTAATGCAGCGCTCCACCTAAACTCTCAATTGTGTGATGGTTGAAATTTCCTCGGGGGATGAAGGGGAAGACATCAAGCCCAAACAGACGAACAGATACCGAGACGATGACATAGAGCTCCTTGACACAATTACTGAGAACAGCTCAGGGTTAATTGAAAATATCAAGACTGGCAGCCGGGAAGCATATGGATTACTGACCAGTCATAGAGCACACTTAATTGGCTGTATGTAGATTGATTTCTACAATTAACGTGCGTTTAGTAAAACATAAAAAGGTTTGGTACTATTAAGCGCCTCCAATCGTCGCCAATGACCCTCTGGGAATGGAGAGCCAACTTAGAGCAGTGATGATCACGATGTGACCCATTTCAAAATGGATATATCACCGCTACAAAAAGCTACAAAGTATTTAGCCATACTTAATTAAATCTTCTTCATGCCTTCAGATGATCCCACTACCTCTGATCCATTTTCCTTCATAGTGACTGCCTTTAGCGGAGAATTTGTAAATATTTCTCTTAACTCCTCAGTAATAGTTGACTCAGTATCTGCAAATTCTTTCACCACCCAAGAATTCCATTCCCAATCGATCCATTCACTAAATGGGAATATCCGACCAGAATTATATCGTAGAAGCGGTGAGATGTACTGCCCGAGAAACCTTGGTTCTCGATCACTCCGTACTCGGCCAAAATAGTTGTCCGCAAAGTCTACAAACACCACGGGTCTGTTAGGGGGTGTGAAAGTCAGAATAGTATTTCTTGGTGCCATATCCTTGAGCAATAAATCACGGTAGAAGACCGAGCTCTCGAATTCAATCACAGTTCTCAAGATCTGTTGACGCTGTTCTCGAGTAAAAGTGTCTCGATTGTACTCCTGCATTGTTTTGCCGATGATATACTCAATCAGTATCAAGCGGACTGGTCTTGTCTGCGACTCTCCGACTTCCAAGTCCATGGTATACGATCCATAGAACTTAGGAATCAGGTTTCCTTGGTAGTCCGAGAGCTCATGATATGCACCTACTTCATGTGTGTAGTCATTTTCGACCAAAGTAAATACATTGCAATCTTGTTCATCGTGACAATAAACTGGGTCATAAATTTTAACCACCATGAGCATCCCTGGCTTTATATCATTTAAGGCAGACTGTGACTCAACAAGAAATACTTGTGCTGCGCGACCAATACCAGCCCTGATCTCACCAATAATTTTCAAGTCAAGAGTGCCAGGTCCAAGTTCGCCAGGAATAGGCGGATGGAGGAAACATCGTTGAATAATAGAAAGCTTTTCCCTTTCTTTTCTTTCATCGTCAGTGAGCATAAAGCAGTTTTTGGTAACTGGCGTTGGTGGGGGGGCGATATGCTCACGTACGGTAAACTTCCAGCCCAGTTTATAGGGATAGGCCGGTTTGGACAGTGAGTGCCATGAGGTTGGAATAAACGGTTGATGTTGGTAAACCAATGGTTGTTGGTAAGAGGGGGCTGGCGTAAATGGTTTAGGCTTTAAAGTGCTTTCGGTACCACCCATATTGATAAGAAATAGACTGTGTAATATTAACGTTGCAAAGATGAATGAACTGATGGCAAAAAAAGCCTCTTCTGATTGAATTTATACTTTTATAACTTGGGTCCCCACACAGGCATTCACAACACGTCAGAAGTGTTAAAGGAAACCTTAATTCGTTGCTATCTTCCGATCGAGAACCTAGAAGTGCTATACGGGACAGACTAAATACCAAATAAGGTTGAGACTACCTATTTTCCAGTTCTAGCTTATACAAATTCATCTGTTCTCACCATTAATATTCTCTGAATATACAAGCGTTATAAGATGTTCTCGGATTATAGAGTGGATTTAGGCAAGTCAGCAAAAGAGGTGCAGTGATAACTACCGATGGCCGTGTCTCAGAGATATGAACACACGGCTGGTGCGATATTCCGGGTCCATCTCCATCGAGATCGGAGTGTCCCGCAGATTCTGCGGGCCTATACCTGAGTATAAGATAGGCCTTTTTACAAAACGATGACCAGGGACTGTTCCTCGCTTTAAATGTAAAGTAAAAGTAATTAGTGTAAAGCACAGAGTGATATTTATTTCTATCAGATATCAGTTACATGGATCAAATTCAATAAGGATAAATAACTTCGCTGGCATTCAGGAAACGACAATTGGAGATGAGGAGTCAGAATTATGGGACCACTTGGGCGACAAATTCTTTAAGTGCTGTTGCAAAGAAATCGTGTAACATTCTTCTCATGGTGCGTGGTTCCCCTGTCGATTCCTCAAAGTATAGCGCTTTAATGTCGTCCTTGCTCTGGAACTCAAAGAATACGCAGCTGAACCAGTCAAAGACTGCGATTCTCGAGCCAGAGCCTTTGCTGTAGTACTTCAACACTTGCTTGACTATCGGAATTGCATTTCCCGTTAGAAGCGTCTTTGTAGTATTCCCGCGTAACTTCCGCTTCAAATCCTCATAATGCTCTCTATCCGTCGCAATGGCAGGTTCAAAGTCTTCCCGTCGAAGCAACCTCGATCTTTTGAACTCAATGGTTCCGAGGGTTGCCACACGGTGAAGTAGTTTGT